>CAKAOH010024682.1:0-28988 GCA_916701665.1 Sebastiscus tertius
CGGCGAGGACAGAGGGGAGAGAATAGAAGCGCGCCGAGCGAAAAAACATCATTTACAGAGAGCGGGTGACTTGCAAGGGGCCCACCTGGCTGCGTGTGTGTATGTTTAAAAGAGTGTGTTTATTGATAAAACGTCCCCAGTGAGGCACGGTCAAACTGTGTCGGTTTCACAGCCACGACGCCGACCTCCGACCCCGTCAGGCGCTGCCGGGTAAACGGTCGCTTAACACCCGCTGGTGTGTGGGTGGACATGCTCGCTCACACGTTTCCTGCAAGGAGGGGTAGCCTTGCGTGTGTGACTTCCTGTGGCATCGCTGTGTCAACACGGCAGAAGGGGGGACAGGAAGGTCGGAGCGTGCTCTGGGCGTGTGTGCATGTGTGGTGTTTATGGGGGAAAAAAAGGGCATCAACGTAAAGAGGTTAGCTCCTTTGAGGGAGAAAAAATGACACAATGTAGAGGAAGAGGAGGAGACAGAAAAAAAAGAGCGTTAAAGTGAAGACCATCGGATGTTTTTTTTTTGAGCGTTGGCTCTCTCTTACCAGTTCCCGAGGCAGGAAGACGTCCTCCTGCCGCGCCACCACCACGCTCACGCTCTCCCCCTGCCTGGTGCTGCGCAGCATGGCCACCAGTTCCTCCTGGTTACGGCCTGTCATGTCCACTCCGTTCACCTACACACACACGGAAAAAGAGAAAAACACACACACAGCAGAGGATATTAAAGCAAAATGTATTATCCACTGGCAGTACTTAGGAGAGTGCAGTTACTCAGTTTAACCAGCAGGTGTGCCACAGAGCTCAAATCCTGGAAACAGAGGCTGCTGTCGAAAAGTCTTTTTCTCTTAGGAAGGTTCCTAACGGAGTGAAATGACCCGGAAGTATCTCAGTCCAGCAGCGCCATCTATCTCTTTGCTTCTATACTCTTTGGCGTTGGTTTTCTACTCAACAGTCTGAGGTTACCTCCAGAATGCGGTCTCCAGGCTGCAGGCGGCCATCTTTGACTGCCGCGCCTCGTGGCAGGATGTTCTTCACCAGGATTGGCCCTGGCCCGTGGACCGAGGCGTCCCGGGTTACCACGGTGAAGCCCAGGCCCTCTGTGCCTGTGGGAAACAAAGCAGTCACGGTGTGCGTTAGTTACATCAACACCCCTGAAGACCAGACTTGAATTCATACATTTTATTACTTTTAATTCCATTTTAATTGAATTTTTCCCTCCGTGTTATGTCACTTTTCTCTCTTTTTCTCCACTCGTTTTTTCCCTCTCTCCTCCTCTCCGGTTTTAAGCATCTTCCTCCACATTAGCTACTGTTTAAGTGCCTGTTTTCCTCTGGGGGGTTTGTTGCCTGGCTCAGCCTCTGAGCCGCCGGGAGAAGGCTCCTCTCCTAGCCGGATTAGACAGACTCTGCCTTTAATTTCACGTGTGAGCAGGCCGAACGGTGGCTGATGAAGGGAGGTAGAGGGAGAAGATGGGAGGAAGGTGGGGGGGCGGGAGAGAGAGAGGAGAGAGAGAGGAACCTGAGAGATATTATTCCCTTCTCTAGCTTCCCTCCCTCGGGATGCAACGTGATTTCCACAAAGATTTTCCTTGTGGGTGTGTGAGCCTGCGTTTATCTGTGTGTGTGTGTATGCATTTACAAGTGTGTGTTTCTGAGGCCACACACACACACACACACACATGCATGAGCCATCAACCCCCCAGAACCTCCACCCTCTCCCTTTTTTCACGGCCTCACAAGCCCCAAGCCATGAGTGAAATGTGCCACGCTCTGTGTGTATGTGTGTGTGTGTGTGTGTGTGTGTGTGTGTGTGCAGGGAGAGCAAAGCCGGCGTGGCATACTAAAGGCGGTGAGCGATGCTATCTGGTCTCCAAGCTAAGCCTCTGCCTGCCCTACATTAGCGCACCTAAACCTCACCGCCTGTCAATCACGGAGAGAAAGAGCCTGTTGCCAAGGGAGAGGGTGTTAGAAAGCCCATAATATCCTCCGCTCTGATCTTGCATCAGGTGAAAGGGATGGAGGGAGAGGAATCTAACAAAAGGCGGATGGAGGGAAGAGGAGAAGAAAATGGGAGGCATGAAAAGGTGGCGGGGAGAGAAAGAGAGCAACAATAAAACAGCCGTGAATAGAGCTTTTGAGAGTGTGGAGCCCAATTTCTTCTATCCTTTCATCTGGATATCTCGTCGCCTTTTCTCCGGCTACCTGTAGCAAGTGTGTGCATGCAGCCCAATTACAGCGATCCTTTCAGTGCCCCATAACACTACAGGCTGCTAGAACAGGAGCCTATTCACAGCCCTACAAACCTATTCCAGTGCTATCAACACATCGGCGCTCCAGCACTGATGTGTTTTAGAGGGATAATAGATAAGGCGGCCGGGAAGCCAGACTCACTCAGTCTGGGTTCAAATCTAAAAGCAAAACAACCAGACGGTATTTAAGGTTATCCCAAAAAAGATAACAAAGAAATTGAAGAATATCTTCACGATGAAAAGTTACTTTCAATATGGACTAAAATTGCGTTCGACTTCCAAATCAGCGTACATCAGAAAAACAAGCCTGGAAGATAAGAAACATAAATAAGCATGAATGTCCCCAAAAAAGTGGATTTTTCTTGCTTCTTGACGACAGTTCCTCAGCGATTGAGAAGAAGGAAAAGAAAAGGGAATAAGAGAAAGATGACTTTACACATTTAGCACAAAACTTTTCAATGACACGTCATTTTTCCATGGTAACCAGGTGATAATTAGCAAGTAACTTATTTGAAATTTCTTTGGAATTACTGCCAAATTACCCCAATATTTACACGGAGGCATAAAAAAGAGCAGTCAAAATTGAAGCAGCATTGTTAAGCTCCAAAAAAACTCAATCCTACACCTCCCATAATGCAGCTGGATTCTTTCAAAGCCCATATACAGTTTGTAATGCAGGCTTGATGAGTATAATAAATGGGTATTCAGCTGCACATTTACCTTTCTTCAGGTCAATTTTGATCCTCTTGTCGCTGCCCCTCCTGCTGGTGAGGTTGGCCAGGCCAGGAACAGGGCTCTTACTGTCCAGGGGGCTCTGGCTTCTGGTCCTGGGTGTCGGGGAGGAGCTCGCCGCACTGCCTGGAAGTGTCGGAGAGACTCTCGCCGAGGAGTTATACCCAGACTGGAGCTCCGCTGGCGGTGTGTTTACTGAAGCTGAATCAGGGGTCTTGGCGCGCGTGTCTGGTCGCCTCACTTCTAGTTTGCCGTTCGGTCTGGTGTCTTGTTTGGGTTCTGGTTGGGGGCCGGTTTTAGCGCGGACCGCCATCGGACTCTTCGCTTTTATGGTGGAGTCTTTGCCGTCGCCGGTGAAAAGCTGACCGATCAGGCTCTTCTCGTAGCGCGGCTTGTTGGCCGCGGGGAGGACCTCCAGATGCACTGTGGGGGAGCTCATGGCCTGGCGGAACACTTCCTGTGACCTAGGGAAAGAAAGGAAAATTGAGGAATTTTTTGTTTTATATATGTGATAGTGGAAAACTGGGACAAAGAAAGTCAAGCAGAACCCAGAAGGAGAACACAGATAATTGGAAAGCGGAGAACGAGGAGGGCGAATGAGGCTCGTGTGTCAATAATGAAGCTGTATTTCATCTTGAAGTGACTTTTCCAGCTGGTTTGGGACACTGCGGCCCCTGTCAGATGGGGGGGGAGACCCCGACAGCAGGTTCCTACCACAGACTTTAATAGACTACTATCAGCACAACACAGACGAACACAGTGGGACGCAGTTAAATGGACCTATTCAGCTCCACCACAGAGAGGACAGACAGAAAGAATGGGAGACGGGAGGTTGTAGGTGTGTGTGCTGGAAACATACGCACGCACTCTTTTGTGAGAGTTAAGGGTGTAACGGTTCATCTACTACATCCATGTATCGATTTACATTCCTACGATCCAACTACATCGATAGGTACTCGGCAAGTTGTCCTTCACAGGGGACATTTATCAATCTAAAATCTATTTGCAAGGTAAATAATCGATTCTAATTTAGTAACTGATAGTATACTTATAGATAATAGTTACTGTATCAATTTCAAGTCACTGAATCGTACCATATCGTATCGTACCGTATCGTACTGTATCGTATCGTACCGTCTCGTACTGTATCGTATCACTCTAGATGAGCCAAATATCTTCCTTGAATTGTATCGGAACCATGGAAAGTGATCTGTATCACATCGTTGTCATGTATCGTTACACCCCTAGTGAGAGTAGATGTGGTTTCTGTGTAGGTCATCCCAGCATACTTACTGGGCGAAGGTCTTGTCCTGGAGCGGCGTGTCATTGATTTGGACGATACACTCATCCTGCTGGAAGAGATTCTCTCTCTGGGAGCGGCTCTTCTCCTCGATGCCTTTAATGTGCAGGCCCAGGGTCCTTTACCACACACACACACACACACACACACACACACACACACACACACACACACACACACACACACACACACACACACACACACACACACACACACACAGTGTAGAGTGAATTCATGGCGGTAAACACATATATGATTACATGCCAATGCTTATGCATTTCTATGAGTCAACATTGCCATCTGCCTTTCTGTATGAATGTCTGATTGATTAAAAGTGGATGTGGTGGGAGGGGAGGGTGTGTTTGCACAATATGGGTGTGTGTGTGTGTGTGTGTGTGTGTGCTTACCGTCCACTGAGAGAGGAGGAGTAGGGGATCACATGAATACCCAGGGGTGCCCAGTCACCTGGAAACTCCACCACCCTCGTCAGGGTGCTGTCAACAAAACACAAACACAGACGTCTTGAAGTCAGGATGTACATATTATATTGCATGCAATCATGAAAATACTGATGCAGTAACACACAGCAACACACAAACACACACTCCTACATGTGCAAGCTCTTCAAAATAAATTAGCATTTTCCTCCAGGCTACACAGATACAAATTAGCTTACAGGTATTCCTGCCAAACATCAGAAAAACGTGTGTGTGGACGCAGGTGGCTACTTGAGCCTTTATCTACCTGCTTCTTAACCGCCCGATCTAGCCGGTGGACAAAAGACGAGAGCGAGGAGATAAAAGAGGAAGACGGAGAGAGATGAAACAGAATGAGCGTCTCTAATAATCTCGGCGGAGGCCCTGAACTGTGGCTTTTAACAGAAAGATAAACAAGGACAATGCTGCTAAAGATAAAGAGGAAGAGGGCTGCTTTTTGATAGCGGATGGCTGAGAGAGGGGACCTGCATGATGGGAGCGTGGTAGAGGAAGATCACACGAGGAAAAAAAAAAAGAAGAAAATCAGAGAAATCATGTTCTTCAAGTCGTATTTGCAGTTTTTACCACCAAAAAAATCAACTCAAATGTGTGCTGTGGCATCGATTTTGTACCAAACCAAAGTTCATTGCTTTTCCTCTGTGTACAGCTATACAGTCTTGACATGATAACAACAAAGCTAAGATTTACGCACACAGCTATTTAACTAAACATTATTGGTATGTTTGTTTGGAGAGAATATGTAGGAATATTGAAACATGGTTCTGCATTTACAAGTTTTGGCCAATAATTTCTATCTGAAGTTGTAATTGTCTACACTGAAACCCAAATTGAGGGAAAATTGTAGGTCATTTTGGTCAAAAACTATCAAATGAATGTAATATAATGTCAATAAGCAATGAGAACTTGATGAAAAGCGATGACCTTCAGATAGTAAAATGAAGAAAAAGGAGTGAGAAAATGTCTCAAACTATTCCAAGAAAAATCAAAAGGTCCTCCAAAATCAAAGGGTACTTTTTGATTGCATAGTAGGAATCAGTAGACACTTGATGAAATATACTGAAATTTATTTCAACTAACTTCCGAATAAGAAGTGAAAGTGCCACTTTATAAAAGTGGAGTGTATTACTTGAAGCGACTGAGAGGAACTTTCATTTTGTGTTGATTTTGGCGGTCCTGTGGACCAGAGTCCCTTTAGAAAACTTCTCATTTTACTGCAGCAGTGTCTGACAGCCTGCTCCGCACACTGCTGGTTCTGGTTCTCCCTTGCCTCCCTTCTCTCCAGCGGGCCCGGCAATACGGCCTTGGCCTCCAGCGGCGTGGTGTCGGCGTCGGCTCCCAGCGGGGACCGGCGGAGCAGCGAGGCGCCGGAGTTCCGACTGTCAAAGGAGGCAGATTGGGATCTGTCCGCGGCGGGCTGGTCACTGCCGGAGGCCCCGCTGGAGTCTGAGCTGAAGGAGGTTCTGGTAAACCTGGATGATTTCTCCGGATTCGGACCCGGTGGCACGGATGTCAAGCATTAAGAATAACTATATAGAAATAACCAATCTTCTCGCTGATGGTCTCTTCCTCAAAAGAATACCTCAGAGCTCATCGAAGACATTCTTGGCGTTGTCACCCACTTTTCTTCAAGACATTCTTGGCGTTGTCACCCACTTTTCTTCAAGACATTTTTGGCATTGTCACCCGCTTTTCTCCTCCAGCCTCTGAACTGCATGTGAGGAGGTAATGAGGAACGGCCCAAAGCGATCTCAGGTGGAGGCCAAGAACACGAAGATATTGTTTTCCCCAAAGTTTCCCCGCATAGCTTTCACAAAGCAACAAAAAAAAAGGAGTGATGAGGTGTCTGCGTGAAGAAGAAAAAAAAAAAGACGGCAAGTCTGAGAAGAAAGGCGGCGAAGTTCAAGGTTTATGTGCTTCTTACGCGTACACAAGCCCAAGGACTAGCTGGGATCATTATAACACACTCCTCTGTCACTGTCACCTCGCTCTCGTTAACCTCTGCCACGGTCACACACACGTACTGTACACACACACACTCGCGCGCGCACACACACATCCAATTTGCATTCTTATTGCTACATCTATTGTGCGCTCACAAACACCATCAGTCACATTCCTCTAAATTGAATCCACAGATACACACATGCATCCAATTTACATCTATTAGAGAGCACAGTTACATCTAAATTACACATGTGCACTAGGCATGACACACACACGCACAAACATATGCAGTTTGAATTTACTTTCAGTGATGGTAAACAATCAAACCGGGACAGGATACACACACAAACAGGTACAAAGCTGGTCCTGAATGATGTATATGTTTTCACACAGTGTGCACACACACACACACACACACACACACACACACACACACACACACACACACACACACACACACACACACACACACACACACACGCACACACACTTCCACAGCCCATTTACATTCATATAAAAACAAACGGCGGCACAAACAAGCTCATCAGAGGCAGCCGTAGCTTGTTAGCGCCGCGCTCTAATATGCAGAATAGCTCCGCTCACCCATTTTAGTATCCCGCTGACACAAACACAAACACAGTCGTTCCACTGGGGGGAGAGAGAGAGAGAGAGAGAGAGATAGAGAGAGAGAGAGGGACGGTGGGACGGATGAAAAGAGCAACGAGGAGTGAGACAGATGGAGCTCCCACTCTTGGTTGACTTCCTCTACATCAGCGGAGGCCGAGTGCCTAACAAACTCGCGGCCGGGACTCGCTGAAAATGTGCCCCCGCTCGCTCACCGCGGCTCCTTCAACCGCCAACCATCTGTTACCATGGCAAACTATCTGTGAAGAGCCGTGCCTCCATTGTGTCACAGTGCTGTCGGGACGCCGCTGCACTGTAAGAATGTAGAAAAATCACCATCTGTCACTGCAGCCGAGTCTTTTCTCCTGACTTCTTTTTAAAAGGACAATCTTCTAAATCGGAAAATCATTCCGCTGCGAAATGATCTTTTACTTTTGTCACAGGCTTGCCGGGCGAGACGGGGTGAAGGGTTGTGATGGAGGGGTTATCCGTTGCCATGGTTACCGCGTGACTGACAGCCCCGGGGGGAATGGAGATAAAACTCCCATCATGCCGGAGGTGCGCGGGGGTGACGTGCTCCAAAAAACAAAAGTGGAGGTTGCCATGGTGAGACGTCTGTGCTCAGCCGCGTACAGTACGCTCATTCACACGTGCGCACACACACTTGACAAGTGAGTGAAGTGTGAACAGGTCAGCCGGTAGTGCTGCTGTCATGCATGTTGATACACAAAGAAGCACTTCTTTGTTTCACCCCACATGTCAAATAACAAAATATATATAGTAATACTCTTTCCTAGCTGATAGACAGGAAACATTACAATCTATTTGGTTAATTAATTGATTGTTTAAATGTAAATGTAAGAAATGTAGATGTATTTCCCATTTACTTTCTCCAGGATGACCAAAGTTATTTGATAATGAAGAAACATTCAGATGCATTTAAGCTTTGTAACGGATTATATATATGCATAAAAATTAGGTTAATCTAAAAAAATCGATATACACAATGCAGTTATTAGAATTCTAAAGTTGTCAAATATGATTAAGAGCAGTTTTAAAGCTAAAGTGAAGATATTGGCATCATATGAAACTATAAAAACCTAAGGCATCCATAGGTACCAACTATGTCATACTAGCTTGTTGTGAAGGAGGCTAAATAACTTGCGCTAAATTTTGGCGAGGAAAAACAGTCATGGTCATTTTTAAAGGGGTCCCTTGACCTCTGACCTCAAGATATGGGAATGAAAATGGATCCTATGGGTACCCACGAGTCTCCCCTTTACAGACATGCCCACTTTATGATAATCACATGCAGTTTGGTGCAAGTCATAGTCAAGTCAGCACACTGACACACTGACAGCTGTTGTTGTCTGTTGGGCTGCAGTTTGCCATGTTATGATTTGAGCATATTTTTGATGCTAAATGCAATACCTGTGAGGGTTTCTGGACAATATCTGTCATTGTTTTGTGTTGTTAATTGATTTCCAATAATAAATATGTACATACATTTGCATAAAGCAGCATATTTGCCCACTCCCATGTTGATAAAAGTATTAAATACTTGAGAAATCTAAAAATTTTGAATACATCAAAAATGGGTGATTAATTTGCGATTCATTGTGATTAACTATAGACAATCATGTGATTAACTGCAATTAAATATTTGAATCGATAGACAGCCCTAATATATACATATTTATTACTTCTCCATACATACTACATTCCTGTTTACACCTCTGCATATATATATATTTATTACTTCTCAGCATGCATATACATACTACATCCTGTTTACATTCAGCATATGGATTTGAAATACTGCTATTTTAACTTGCACTATTTTATGTCTTTTATTCTCATTTTGCTTTTCCTTTTTCCTTTATATATATATTTTTAATGAGCATCGTGGAAGGAAACCTGCGACCCATGATTTTCATTGCCAACGACTGCTTGCCGTCATTGTCGTGCATATGACGAATAAGGAAAAGCTGACTAAGCTTTTAGCGTCGTGACCCATAAATAACAGAAAGCAAATGAATCGATAAAGTGCAAAAAAACAAACCTTTCAGATGCTTTTACTCAAGTCCGTAACTATTCTCACGTCATAGGGGTCAAAAGGTCAACACCCTGGATGTCAATTAATTACAACAGGGAATTCTTTACAACCTCTTCCCCTACTTCAGGAGAGTGGCTTGTTTGTTGTTGGGATGACCACAACATTACACACAAGGAGGAGTTACAACCAAACACTACATCTCATTTTGCTCATAAGGAATAAAATAAGTCAAATGTAGAGTGACAGGGTCGTACACCAATCACGTGTAAGTGTCACTCAAACAGAGGGCGGGTGCACGAGCGTCCCAGTGGGACTGAGAGAGTTTGATTAACCAAAAGAAAAAACAACATATTAATCAATAATGTAATTACTTAACATGTTAATGTCCCTAACCTTCAGAACATAGCTGTTTGCATCGGCTTTAAGCTGAATTTTGGGTTGTATTTACATCTTTAAGAACCCTTTTAGACACTTTTTCCAGTTGTTTTAGTCTCTATGCCAAGTTACCTTGTCGTCATGTAGACAACTTTCCCAATTAGTTTGAAACGGGTGGAGGAACTTCCCTCCAACTCCTACTCAAAACTCACCTCTGCTCCAGCACACACAGACATGAGACTGTTTAATCCAGTCAGAGTGTCAGGCTGTCAAACAAAGACTGGAAGCGTTAATCCCAGCCTCCTACACTGCACCGTACCCGGCTACAGCATGATCTGTCTGGACATCCAGAAAACACACCTGCACACACACACTCTCTCTCTCTCTTACCTGAAGTTAACATGGCTCATCTTGGCGGGGGGGTCGTCCGTGAGCAGTCGCTCCAGAGCTCCTTTCAGTACATTGTTGATTTCCTGTAAACACAAAACAGATTCATTCAACGTGATAATAGCTACAGTGACAAATTAATAGCGTCTCCAGTTACACACACACACTGAACAAACAGCGGCGAAACACGAGGAGGCCCGTCGCCAATTAGCAAAACAATCTAACGCCGCCATCAATCACCTTTGTGGACAGCGAAAGAGAGAACGACCGCCGGATGCTGAGCTCCCTACCACGCGCCGCTGTCCTTCCTTCACTCTATGTTATGCTTCTATCTCCCTCCCCCCTCCCTCCATCCTTACCCCTATGTCAGGCAAGGCTCTATTTTTAAGACGGCAAAAAAAATCAACAACCCCGGGGCAAACGGATAAAAAAAGGGAAGAAGGAGGAAGGAGAGAGAAAATGTGGGAGGGAAAAGAAGGACGGCGTCAAACTGTTGACGCTCAAGCACGCTCAGGGAGCGGGAGAGAGGAATCGCCCCAAATGGTTAAAGACAAGAGGGGTGCAATTAGGTCCTTCTGCCTTGTCAATTTCATTGTGTCACCAGCACTAATGGCTAAAAAGCCCCCGCCCACCAGCCTTCTCCTTAGCAACCCCCACCACCGCCACCGCCACCACACCCAACTCCCCGATGGACCCTCTGTCACACGGCGAGTAAATACATGCTTTATACGTTCCCTGCAAATATACATATCCGGCAGTGCGGAGCCTGCAAATGTAGAAATGGCGTATTTATGAACACATGCCGCCTGAACAAATAGTGACCCACTTATCTGGACAGATTACCCCACAATAGAGCGCATGTGTGTGTGTGTGTGTGGGGGCAGGATGGTCGAGCTGGAGGCTCCATTGTTGCTGTGCATCTTCCCGCAACGCCATTAGCTACCGCAGACGGGCTTTAGCACACACACACACACACACACATGCTCATCACAGTACTGGCACACAGCATTTGGGAACACATGCACACACTCGTCAAAACACACGTTTGCACATCCAGTTGTACCATGTAACTGAGCTACTACAGTACAATAACATGATGTATTTCTGCTGCACTACAACTACAGTATTATATAAGATGTTGGGATGCATGCACACACACACACACACACACACACTTAAACCTGCCTTTCTTTAATGCTTTAAAATGAAAGGATCGCGCCCGTAATGCCCAGCGTGAGTCTAATCCCTGATTGAGAGCACTCCTGTTTATCTAGACATAAAAACAGCAGCTCTCCTCTTTGGTCCCCTGCTGGTGCTCAGCCAATCAGCTCGCCCCCCTCTCACATCTCAACACACAAAGAGGAAACATTAGTTAACATCATCCCCGTCTCTCCGTGTATGTCAGATTACTGCCTTTATGTCTGCCTTGAACGGTGAAACCTCAACCTTAAGAGTGATCACATACAGTAGCATTTGTAGCGTTGCATAAATGTGTTTACGTTCTATCGTTTTGATCGTTTTTATGGATGCTTTCATTCACTCTAAGTTCCACATACATTTACCTATAAACTACAACTAAACTGAACAAAGATATAAATGCGACACTTTTGTTCTCGCTTCCATTTTTCATAAGTTTAAATAAAAGATCTAAGACTTTTTCTACACACACAAAAGGCTTCTTTTTTAGAGCTGTCCTCGACCAAATAAATTCTTAGTCAACTAAGGCTCATACAATTTTGATGACTGATTAGTTGGATTAATCAACAGATCTGTAAAACTGAGTTTCTCCATAAAGAATCACACAGAAACACCACTTTTAATCTTGTGTTTACCAGACATGTGCTCATTCTTGGAAATAAGTCATTCAGCATGAAAAAAACTTAAAAAATAACCTAATCGACGAAAGAAATCTTAGTCGACTAAGACCAAAACAGACCAAAACAACAGATTAGTCGAGTAATCGACAAAATAAATCTTAGTCGACTAATCTACTAAAGAAATCTTAGTTGACTAAGACCAAAACGACCAAGTAGTCGACTAATCGAATATCAAAATGCTGATTAAACAGCATGATTATTACACAGGTGTGTCGTGGGCTGGTCACAATGAAAGACCACTCTTTATTGTGGATTAACTATGGAATTCACATGGCTAGGACTACAGATCAAACAGGATTCATCCGTGGAGAGAACACCTCTCCGAAGTGCCAGACACCATCAAAGGTGACCATTCCAGTGGGTTATGACGACGGACTGCAGTCAGGTGGAGACGCTGCTGAGGACAACGAGGTTGTGAGGCTGGCATTGTGTTGTGTAATAAATCTGCACATTTTACTTTGCAGTCAACTCAGAGGTTGGAATTGAATTTTCCCAGTTGAAATCTCCAAGTCATGACCTCCAAGCGCTCCAGGTGCACGACGCCAAAAACAAGAACCTTGGCTGACCGTGACAAACTGATGTTTCTTCACAACTGAACTCTCAGCTGTGCAGCCTCCACATTTATTTGGGCATTTTTTAAAGTTTTCCCAAATAACTTTTGTGCAGAAAAGATCATTTTCAGAGATTGTTTACCGTAACCAGCTACCTTATATATAACACATACAACATCATTTTACATGCAGGTTTACTATATGATAGTATGTATTATTTTAAATAAATACAATTAAATATACTTTGATTCAATTGCTGTGTGATGATTGGATTTGCCTCGAATTCACAAGTAGGAACTCCGACTTTGAGTGGCGTTCCATTGTACGTTTTCTAGTAGGAGATTGCCACGTTTTGAGTTCTGAGTTGTCTGGAACGCAGCATTAGAGTTGCCTTTTATTGTGACCAGCTTGCGGCACACCTGTGAAATAATGATGCTGTTTAATAAGCATCTTGATATGGCACACCTGCCAGGTGGATGGGTTATCTTGGCAAAGGAGAAGTGCTCACTATTACGAGACTTTACTTCAACTCATGAAAAATGGGAGTGCAAACAAAAGTGTTTTTCTCCAGTGTACATTTCAAAATGTAACATACTCAAATGTAGGTACGGTATTGGCTCTAGTGTCAAAGAACACCCAGTGAGACGACTGCTGCTGCTTCAACTGACACTTTGACCCCCATCTGTGTTCACACATCAACTGGCACTTCAACTTCTTGAACTCACTGACAATAACTTCTTTCAGCTGACTCTTAAAACTCCTTTTAACACTTACACTATAAAAAGTGACGACTCTTTGGGCTCACACTTCAACTCCTTTCAACACTTTAAGCTGCTACTACTTTTCAGTGCTACAACTTCAATTTAAGCGAAGGCTCTTTTATGAATAAGCTGCTTCAAATGTATCAACTGCAGTTTTTTTTTTTTTATAGTGAAAGTGAGCACAGGTAAATTGTGTTTTATATAATCTGTTTTTCCTTCACCGAGTGATCCGGATGTGGCAGGCTTTGTGGTCCCAGGTTTGTGAAACCTGTCTGGAAACCCGTCTGAGCACAACTAACAGGTTGTCTGCTCTGTTATTGTGTTGCACACCGCCATGCGTGTTTCTGTGTTTGTAGTCGGAGCTATGTGTGAGTGACGGGGCGGCGTGCGAGACACATGAGAGATGAGGTGTTTGTGTGCGAGCGCGTTAGTGTGTGTTGTCAGACGGATGAGTAATGAGGTGTGTGTTTCTTTTTTTGCGCGGCTCCTCCGGGGGTGCTGTAGTCGTCTGCTACACGTCAGGCGGCTGAGACGTGTGTAAGGAAGAGTGTGTTTGTGTGCATACACACCGCGCAGATCACAGATTCCAGTGTGCTAGCCCCGTGCTCCTTGACCTTCGCCGTATCCATCACATCAACCGCGGTCACATTCTTTCACGTACGTTCCCTGAGAAAACGTACAAACCTCGAGGGGACGGACACACACTGCATCCAGCTGCTGACATGAGAAACACACACTGTACGGACAGAGTGTAGTTCAGCTAGCGGAGGTGTCAGCAACATCACCGCCGGACGGAGTGCAACATATTAAAAAAGTCAGACTTTCTGCTGTGTTAACATGGGTTGCATCACTGCTCGGAGGTGTTGAAAAGCAGCCAAAAAAAAAAAAAATGTGGGAGGCAGAGCGAGAGCGAGGGGAGCAGGGGGAGGAAGAGCGCATGAAGGAACATAACGAGGATTAGAAAAACAGAGAGCGATGGAGGAACGAGTAAAAAGAATTCACGAGTTAAAACGTGTCGTTTATTAGCTCGGAACATGGCAGGAAGTTTAAATAAATTACTGCACTTTTATTAGCTCTTCAGAGTAAGAGCGGTATGTGTGTGCATCGACTACTGTACATGGGGAATCAAAGACAGAGAGAAGTGGGCCAACCTTGGCCTTCACCACAGCATGCAGGAAAATCAATTAAAGGGGCAGGGCGCATATTTATCACTGTATCAGCCTTAATTACACTTTATCTAGCTTTCAATACCTCCTCCAAAGACAAAGAGGGACACAAGTGTGTGTGTGTGTGTGCGTGTGTTGTAAGAGTGTATGAGTAAGTGAGTGTGCGGAGATAAGGGGAGTGTTGCGAAGGAGCGGTACAGTGGATGGAGTGATGGTGTATTGATCTATGGAAGTCCATCAGGCCCAAGACTCAATATGTCCAAGAGCTGTGACGGCCTCCCAGCCTTTCACACACGCACATATAAAACACATGCACACACACATGGACACTCACACACTACAGGGCAATAAATATTCTTTGTTCTCCTCTTTGTGTCTGTGAAACATTTTCAATTGAAGTTATAATAAGGAGCTTTCATTTTGTGTTGGTTTTGGACGATCCCAAAAGAGGAAGTGTTTCCGAGCACCAGAGTCCCTTTAGAAAAGCTCTCATTTTACTGCAGCGGGGTCTGACTGTCTGCCCCGCGCAGTCCTGGTTCTGGTTCTCTTATGCCTCCCTTCCTTCCAGCGATACCCAGCAATACGGCCTAGGCCTCCAGCAGCGTGGTGGCGGTGTTGGCTACAAGCGGGGGCCCGGAGCAGTGATCATTTTGGCAGCTATTTTAGATTTGGTCATAGTCTTAAAACGAAAAATGTTTATTAGTTGTAGTCACATTTTAGTCATTTTTATCCTTCATAGTTTTAGTCTAGTTTTACTCGACGACAACTCAAAACGTTTTAGTCACCAAAGTGATTTGTCAGCTCACTCATCTCACTCATCTTCAACTGCTTATCCGGGTCGGGTTGCGGGGGGCAACAGCTCCAGCCACATTAACCAGCTCTGACTGGGGGGATCCCGAGGCGTTCCCAGGCCAGTGTGGACATATAATCTCTCCACCTAGTCCTGGGTCTTCCCCGTGGCCTCCTCCAAGCTGGTCGTGCCTTGGAACACCTCCCTAGGGAGGCGCCTAGGGGATGCATCCTTACTAGATGCCCGAACGGCCTCAGCTGGCTCCTTTTAGCGCAAAGGAGTAGCGGCTCTACTCCGAGTCCCTCACGGATGACTGAGCTTCTCACCCGATATCTCTAAGGGAGACGCCAGTCACCCTCCTGAGACAGAGAGAGGGGAAGAGACGTTGTAAAGTGATGAAATTAGAGATAGATTTTGGTGGGACACTGTGGTGATAGGTCTCAGGAGCTTTCAAAAACAGAAATATCCGCTAGTGTGCTAAAGAGCAACTGTGTGCACAGAGATGTAGATCTCTGTAAACAGTTGTAGGATATTTTAAATCATCCGTAAGGAGCCTGTTCACTCTGGGATGTCTGAGGCCCGAAATAAGGTCTTTGTCATCGTGTTTACTCGCCGCCCGCTGATGCCTGGGTTCTGCTTAGTCACTGCTGTGTCCAACGCGGCGGGGGGGGAAACAACAGGAGTCCCTCTTTCTACCTGATTTCCCCTCACACACACACACACGTACCACCGTGACCTCACACAGCCTGCGTCCTGCCCGCCACACACACACAGTCACCAACAAAGGGACAAGAAAAGGCAGCACACAGAGTCCTCCTTAATGGTTTGCAAAAGAAGGAGAGAGCGCTTTCAAAGTGCAGCCCGGGGGTGTGGACCACAAGAGGAGTATTCACTCTGTCTTCACACACACACCACAGAAATAATGTCATACGTTGTGATGATCTCTCCGTTACTTTCTTTTTTAAAATCTTTTGCGTCGTCTCTTGCTTTGGTTAAAACATGTGACTCCCTGTGAACAGCTAGTTTGAACAGCAGGAGTTCAGCCGGCTGGAAACTGAACGTTTTGTCCTTTCCGGGGAGGAAATCAATGTCTCCTCACATAACAAAGACAGGCCGTCTACCAGGCTGATTAACATTGTTAGCATCTTTAGCTGGCAAGAACTGATCCTACCACAGCCCAGCTTCTGAACTATAAATACCACCTTGCGGTTGTATGCCTCTGCAAACCGGTAAAGTTGCACTTTACATCCAAGTTTGTCCAAAATGTCATCACTTCATCATTTTATCCTGTTAGACCTTTCTGTGAAAGACTTTTCTTTGGTGGTCACAGTGACATTTGACCACCAAAATCGAATCAGTTTATCCTCGAGTCCAAGTGGACATTTGTGCCAAATTTGAAGAAAGTTCGGCTCAAGCCATTCCCGAGATATCACAAAAATCGAACAAATGTGAGGTCACAGTGACCTTGACCTTTGAGCACCAAAATCAGCTCATCCTAGAGTCCAAGTGGACCTCTGTGCCAAATATGAAGAAACTCGCTCAAGGCGTTCCTGAGATATCATGAGAATGGGACAAACGTGAGGTCACACTGACCTTGACCTTTGACCTCTAGCCACCCAAAATCTTATCAGGTCAGCCTTATATCTAAGTGGACATTTACACCACCGTGATACTGTGCTTACCAGCTCAGGAGACCTGTTGCCATGGTCGTCAGGTGGAGGCGTGGCTCTGATCTCGAGGGGCGGGGCCAAGGCCGAGTCACTGCTGCTCCTCACCAACAGCGGCGTGTCTGGAGTGGAGAAGGAAACAGTCAGAGACACAGAGAAAGACTTCCAACAGACACTGTTGCAAAGAATGTGATTCCTCAAACGCACTGAGGATCATCGGAGGAGGAGGAGGTGGAGAGAAAAGAAGGAAGGGAGTCTTTTGGCAACTTTCTCAGCGAGCAGCTGGCCTGCATCTTGTTGAAATGAGCATCAGGGAGGCTCAGAGGGTTAGACAGACCCCTGAGGCTCTCTGAGCTCTCCAGCAGCATTTGACACCGACACACTCAAAAAATGAACATTTAGGGCGCCTGTCGGCACCTGAAGATAGAAAGAGAAAGTAAACCTGACGGAGCGAAGCTGATGGAATTTTCTGAAGAAAACGGACAGAGGAACTCATAAAGGGCACGTCGTGTTTAGAAAATAACATCTGTCCGATCACTTGTCAATGAAAATAAGTTACGGACTATCTGATGTGGACAATATATGAATGTCCTCTATTATAATTTTATATGATGTTCTAGCTAAAGGAGGTGATTCATCTTTCCTAATCCTTTATTCAAGATCTAGGGATGATTTTAAATGAAAATACTTGGTCCATTTACAAGAAGCAAAATCAGGGAAGCTAATTTTATCTATAAATTATATCTCAGCCCCATAAATATGCATACAATTTCAAAAGATAATTCACCAAAATGTCCTAGATGTAAAAACTGAAGACGGAACATTTTACATCTGTTCTGGCGATATAAAAAAGTTTCTGGAATTTGATTCATTGCTTCACTAAATCTATCTTGGAAATAAAATTTGATTTAAACCCTTAGTTTCTACTTCTATTACATTTTCAATTAGATACAAAAAAGTATATATGTATATATATATATATATATATATTTGACTTCAGGACATCTCTGACTACATACATGCTGAAAATCAAACATTTTTATTGTATTAATTTAGATATTTTTTAAAATTAAAAGTCCCTAGAAGTGTATGATTCAACTTTTTCCCATGGTCTAGTGTTAAAATAAGTTAACAAAAATCAAAAAATATTCGCAATACATATCTAATCGGGAGATAGGTGTATTGTCGGAGCCCTAATATCCATACAGCAATCTAGAAAATATACATCAGCATACTTTTTTTGTTGGTTGGTTTGTTTGTTTGGTGCTTTTTTTGTTTACTTGGGAGTACGAGGGAGGAGGAAAGAGACAGGTCATATGAGAATAATAAGAAACAAAAAGAAAATTACATCTAATACAAACAAATCCCTCTCTGAATGGTAAAAATGTGTTTAATTAAAGGGCTATAATGACTCACAACCCCTTAGAGTGGACCAACAACCTCCCAACCTTTTCAGCAATACGCCCGAGCCCCACAGTGTACATTTTCATACGACCAGCTGTTGCCACATCCCTACCCCGCAGCCCAGAGGAGCCCAGAGGAGCTGTGGCATGGGCAGGTCTGAATCCACAATAAAAACAAATTCTAAAGAATCTAATTTGGACCTTAGCGCTGCCTCTTGCTTTTAATATCCACCACCCCCACCCCCCAAACGGGAGCACACTGTTATTTGTGGATGTCAAACCCGTAGCGGGGTGTTTTCAGATTTAACTCGACAGAGGAGGAAAATAAAGAGAGAGTGCGAGATAAACAGAAAGGGAATAGAAGCCGGGAGATAGTGACATCGAAGGAGGCAGGGAGGGAGGGGAAACCTCGACACACAGAAAAAGGGAAGGCAAACAAAATTCTCTACTTTCCTGTAATCAATCTCTCTTTGGAGGGTCAGTGACAGGGTCCTGGTCTAACGTGGTCAGAATAGAGAGAGCAGGGGAGGAGAACAAGTAGGGGAGAAGGTCTCGGCGTGATTGTAGACAGATGAGGAATGGTCCCAGACGCACATACAAATATCTCAGACAGTATCCACATGTTGTGTTCAGGCTCGTCTGAGTAATAATCTGTATTAACTAGCATACATTATCAGTTATTCTCTGTTGGACTAGTCCCAGCTTCACCCTCCATCTGCAGCTTCAAAATGTTGATTTCTTTTAATTGCTCCATCTTCCACTTTCGGTTTCTTTGCTTTGCTGAAGGGGAATCAACAGAATGTGGTCTAATCTGATTTAGAGAAGCAGACTTCATGTGGAAAACGCTGGCAGAAACTACACAGAGAACAATCTGATTTGCAGTAGTGAAAGATGCTTTGATTTAACACAGAAACATCTGGGAAATAAAGGTATCTTCTCAGCGCTGGCATCAAAAGGCATCAGAGAAATACGTAAAATACATCAGACGGCGCTTCTCCGTCTGATTATCTATTAATCTTGTGTGTATCTAAAATAGGTCAAACACTGCAGGTACTTTTCAGCGGTATTAGATGAGTCTTTTGTTACGATGCTATGGGGTTTATAGAACAACTTTTTAAGCTTTTTAAGCTAAACGTCGGATTTGTTTTATTCAAACAGGAAGCGCTGTTTTCTACTTCTTTACATTCTACAGACCAACACATGCAAACGTTTACAAGTTAAGAGGGGCCACGTATAGAAAGCAGTAAAAGTTAATGGATGGTTCTTTGCTCTCCCTCCTGTACCACCTGTCTAGTACGAGAATACACACACGTACGCCGAACAGCGAGCATGTATCAGGTTTTAAAGGGGACATATCATGAAAAACGTTTTCAGTTTAACATACATGTGAGTATGTGGAGTGCCGACCAATAAGACAACCCAGTCAGTTTTATTGTTAGATGCCAATCAGAGCGGACTGGGCTTTTTTCAGAAGGGGTTCTTAAAGAAACAGGCGCTAAAAATGGAGCGTTTTCAGAAGCCTTTAAATGAGCCGTCAGGACTTCCATAATGTTGTGATGTCACAACTATACAGTCACCGGTAGAAGTGTCCCAGCGACAGGGCAGATGGGGAAGACCGAAAACGCTGACCAATCAGAGCAAACTGGGCTTTTTTGGAAGGGGTTCTTAAAGAGACAGGCGCTAAAACGGAGCGTTTTCAGAAACTGTTCATTTAAATGAGCCGTCAGGACTTCTGTAACGTTGTAATGTCACAACTATACAGTCACCAGTAGAAGTGCTGCTAAACTCAGTGTAGTTAGTACACACAGTGAGTCACCCAGTAGCAGCGCAGATGCAAAAAGACCGAAAACGCTGACCAATCAGAGCAGACTGGGCTTTTTTGGGATTGGTTCTTAAAGAGGCGCTAAAACAGAGGCTGAATACAGGTATATTCAGACAGACATTATAAGAAAAGTGATGTGTTTTTTTAACATTAAAGCATGTAAACATGCTCTAGTAGAAACCCCAAATACAAGTATGACTCCTTTAAAACACATAAACACCCACTGGTCTGCTAAGGTAATACTAAAGATTTTTCCCCACCGTATGGGAAACAGTTGACAGTTACTCTACACTGACAAACGACACAACATTAAGTTAAACTGCAAGGACAAAAGGAACATTAAGTACCAAAATACCTTCACTTCTGCAAGGCCAGCTGGACTAAATAATAGCACCTGTTTAGACTGGATCCTGTGGATTTTAAAGATACTGAATGATGGACTATAAGAAACAACTTGGATTTTCACCTCAAGCTATGACACCCACGCATACTTCACCCCAATGTCAATGATGCAACTTTGCAAAGTGACCAAGAGCGCTCCATGGTCACAGTCAGGGTCCATTACCCAGCGGTCAGCCCCATAAATCCTCCTCCATTCAGCCATCGGGAGTCAAATCCTCCTCCATCAATCCTCCCACCACTTAGAGCCCCCGGAGCCCGGCCGTGTGAAGGAACCTGAGGGCGGCTGGCTTTGACCTCTGACCTGCGTTGACCTACGGAGGGTCGGCCGGTGTCACGGAGGGGCAGATATTGATGAGAGTGACAGTTTTAACTCTCTTAGGTCAGCCACTGTTTAGTCGGGTATAAACAAGACTGACTCAGAGCCTTTACTAATTAAAGGTGACTGGGCTGCTGGAAATAGGCTTCAGCATACTTATATAAAATTTAATGAATAGATTGTCACGGATACCCGATCCCGTTATTTGAGTCAGTATCGGCACGATATCTGTATCAGTGCATCGCTATTCTAAAAGCTCTGTGGTCTTGCCTTTGATTAAATGATACAAGTGAAATCTGTGTTAGTTATGCAGAGTCTTATAGCAGCTGTAGCCCTCAGAAGCTGAACATCATTCATTCCCTGTGTGCATTGTGAGCAGATTTTCCATTTATTTTAAGATCACAGACATTCTCTGACTTTAACACGCTGTCTCCTGCCAAAAGGGTGGAGAGGAGGTGGAAGCACTATAACTTTGGATGTATTTTAGGTTCCCTAATTTGACGCTAACCGTGCAGCTACAACCACAAGGTGCCCTGCGACTTTAAACACGCGTCGGCCGCCAAACTCATCTCGGTGACCGCTTCAAGGCCGGCGGAGAAAACAAACGGTAACACACACGAGTTGTGTTCCTCCCTTATCTTTCCGTCGAGACTCATGTAATTGGAGAGACCCTGAAGAGGCCTTGTGAACTTCCACTTCTGTGTTTATCTGCCTCCCGACTCTCCATCTGCGACTCGCCGTCTAACTAGGCTGCTTATGCAATTCTGGGACGTTTATTTTAAGAAATTCCCTCCTTGTTTTCAGTTCTGTGAAAGTTCTGCAGCGCTAGTTCACTGCCGGGGCACGATGGAAACAAGCACGCATCATGTTTCTTTGTGCAAGCATGCGTGTATGGTGTGTACTATACACTTAAGTGTGTATTTATATTTGTCTGCATGTGTGTGTGTGTGTGTGTGTTTTCATGCCACAGGCCAGGGTGGTCTTGTTTCTCTCCCAATCGATAGAGCAGCCCGGCTCAAGCTGCTCATGGGATGACGCGATAAGGACTCTCTTCCTCGAAGAGTGTGTGTGTGTGTGTGTGTGTGTGTGTGTGTGTGTGTCAGCAGCGGATCAATGCAGGTCTAATCATCCCACCGGGGCAGTGTGAAGTCCAATCACCCTGTTCAAACAAGCAGTCCAACCCGACACACAAACACTGTGATGCCTGACTGATTACTGAATTGCGTCTTGTCCTGTACGCCACCACTCAGCGCGATTACATGCACGCCGTAACCAGATTATTGGGAGTAATCAGATTAAGGTGATAGTGTGATTAAAGCATGCAGTGACCCCGGTTTGCATGATTTGTTGATAGATGTCTGGAGGCGTGTCATAGCCTACGTGACGCATCTTATGATCCCACAGCCTCACCGCATTAGGACTTTTTTTTTTTAGGCACACGAGCAGAATAAAGTTCGGATAATACAGCTATCAGGTTATGTTGACTCTAATGTTGACTTTAATTTGACTATGATAACCTGGTTAAAGTGTTTATATACTGTACATGACAGCCTATATTGCTTTTATCTAATCTTGTTTAACACTTTGAACAGTGTTCCTTCCCTTTATTTAGAGCCTGATAGATTCACTACATGTCTGAGCTTGACACGTCATATATTGTCTTTTGCTGCTTTGTTACTAATACCTGTTTAAAGAGGACCTATTATGCTCATTTTCAGGTGCATACTTGTATTTTGGGTTTCTATTAGAACATGTTTACATGCTTTAATGTTCAAAAAACGCTTTATTTTTCTCATACCGGCTGTGTTGCAGCACCTCTTTTCACCCTCTTTCCGAAACGCTCTGTTTGAGCTGCTGACCCGCCCTCCTGAAAAGCCCAGTCTGCTCTGATTGGTCAGCTGGTCCCACTCTGTTGTGATTGGTCAACCAAACCAAACTGTTCGGGCTACACTCCAGCTCTAATTAGCTTTGTTTTGTAAACCAGGAAAGTCATCCTGAATTAGTAGTCCTAAATCGCATATCGTAATCATGGTACCGCATTGCATTGTGGGATATTTATGCAAATATGAATATTGTAATATTTCACCGGAAACAGCAAATGTAATTCGAGTACTATTGGTTTCATACTAAGGTTTCAGACATCTCACATACTGTTTTAGCGTACTAAATAGCATGTTAGTGTGGAATTTCGGACGCAACCCAAGTCTTAATTTGTAATTCGTCAGGCGAGATCTATAGACCTTTTCATTGCCATTCTGTTGCTAGGGCAACAGCTGTGGTCCAAGTTTACTTCCTGTTGGCTACTTCATCAACAAACGTTGCAACGGGAAATACAAAGGGGCCCGTTTAGAATGTTTATGTAGTCAACTGACAGTTCCCATCGTGCTTTTGTGTGATGTAAACAGGAAGTTTGTAAAGAATATATGCATACACGTCTTCAAATTTCTAAACTAGCAGGTCCGACTAGCTTCATCCCTTTGTCTACAGAACTAATTAGAAATGGTCTGCATGCTAGATGTGATGCAGTTAACGACTGATCTTGTTACAGCAAAAGGGAGAGCAAACACACGCAGACACACTGGCCTGAGACCTTCCCAGCAGTAGATGGCTGACTGATTTTGGGTTGTTTAAGTTGCATGCTGGGGTTCTTTTGTCAAATTGCGTGTGTGTGCGCGTGCATGTCCGTATGACAAAAGCTGCCTTATTGCATGCTCTGTATGAGGGGCGTCACGGGGTCACATCATAACTAAGTTAGTCAGGGTTGGAGAGCAGGAGGAGGAGGAGGAGGCAGGAAGACAGGATGGGGGGGCTGGAATTAGTCCATTCACGCTCTGCTGGACTCTGGGCATGCTAACAGGCTACAGTGCTAATCTAGTTAGAAGCCATGCAGAGACGGGGCGGGATGGAGGAGGTATCGGTTGGGGGTAGATGGGGGGTGATGGGTCAGGGTCTAGAGGGCCGGGTGGCGAGCTGGATGGCAGGTGGTTGAAGCTGAATAGTAGAGTAGGCGAGAAATGACTGGAGTAGGGGGCAGAGGGATGGCAAAGGGCAGGTGTGTGTATGGTGGAGTCTCACTGTCTTTCTATAGCCGACAGATGGAGAGAGCAAAATGAAAGGGTGGCCCAGTGATTAGACAGACCCGTCCAGCCTCATTTAATCTTCAAGAATTAATCAATACGAAATAGAAAAAGAAAAAGACACATAGAGACAAAACTCATGCTCCAGATTATTTACAGTAAAGTGTATCTATAGCCAGAACAGACTGCAGCCCAGACAGAGCCCATATTTCCCCAGAGGCTCCCTCAGGCTCCTGACTGACTATGTGTGATGATGTTTCCCACTGGAGATGCACCATGACCCAGTAACTTGCTCACTTTATTTCCCGACTGCTAAACTGCCGTTCCTCGCTCGTATAAAAAGCTGTACTTTTTTATATCATCATCTTCACACACGTCGTTTGTCAAAGTGTCATTCTCACTCAGGTGACCTTGATCGACTCGCTGAACCTCCCGACTACCTCAGAAGTGGTTTTTGTTGTGTCTTTTTTTAGCTGACCCTAACCTCTGACTTCACAAGAAAACACTTGGAAGTCATAATTTCCCTGCAGGACTTACGTAGACAAGGAAGATAAAAACATAATTCATCACTGAAATACTTTATAAACTCTGTGATTTTAAGGACAAGGGAACATCTGTTTCATTATGTCATCACTCTCCTCTCTAATCTGTCTGCTTGCTGTCTTACCTGTGAGGTCTCACTGCACTCCAGAGAGACGTGATAGGCTGCACAGCACTACATTAAGTCGAGTATATACATATGCGTGATGTGAAGTGTACAAGAGGAGGCTTAGAAGAAGTGTGGTTATGATGGCCGCACACTCACTACGTGCCCTGGATAGATTATGTCGTACAACAACATACCGTTATGAGTTAAGCATTGATTTATCAAGATATTTACTATGTCAGAAGCAGAATCTGAGTATACGCATCATCTAAATGGAGCATAGAGTGAAGTTTTTGTCAGTATAGGAAGAATAAAGACAAAATTAAAGAGCATGGCTCTTATCGTGTCATGTTGTTGTTGAGTAGTGGCGCTTAAGTCTTGTGTACATTTTAGTAAAACACTCCTCGCCAAACTTCAATCCTCAAGTCAATACACTTTTAAAAAATGCCCTCAAATAAACAACACCCACGTATTGATCATGTTTTGTTTTGTTTTCTGCTGTTTTCTTATTTTTCTCTCCCTCTTCTCTCCATTATTTGGCCCGCGGCGAGGTATGGTTTTATTATTAAGCGAAATACGGGGAACAGTTATGAAGACATACATAACCCCTCCTCTCTTTTACTGTCTCACAAACAGCTCTAATCCACCTATTCATTTGTTAGTACTTATTTCATTATAATATTATGCCTTTCACTTCTTTAAAATCATGATTATTATGATTTTGATGAATTTTTATTTATTTTCCACTACCTTATTTACTTACCATTATCATTATTATTATTATTATCATTATTATTATCATTATTATTATTATTATTATTATTATTTTGTTTGTTTGGCTCATTCTCCTTGCTTTTATTTTATTTTTATTCTTTATTATTATTTGAATGAATTTAAATTTATTTTCCGTGCACTTATTTACCTACCATTATAATTAATATTATTATTATAATCATTATTATTATTATAATTATTATAATCATTATAATCATTATTATTATTATTATTATTATTATTATTATGTCTGTTTGTTTGGCTATTTTTCCTTGCTTTATTTTATTTTTAGTCTTTATCATTATTTTTTTATTATAATTTTTTCTATTTAATTAATTTATTTATTTCCCCCCCTCACATAAAAATATTGCGATTTGGATTTACATATGATGTTACGGCATGTTCTTTGTCTTATTTGTTGATATTGTATGATGCAATGCTTTTGTACAAAGTACATGTATGGTTTAATTGAGTCAATAAATAAAACTTAAAAAAAACTAATATTAAAATACCCTGCAGCGCTACATTTCTGGCTCCGAGTCTGAGCAATGTGTGAAAACCAGAACAAACTAAGTAAAGAACTAAAATAAGTGAGGACGGCAGGAGAGAACGCTGCGTCAACACCGCATCTGTTTTCACACGCAATCAAGTTACAGGCAGGAAAAAAATCTCTCTTTACACAGCAGGTTCAGCTTACAGCTGTTCCGTAAATGTACTTTCTGACTTTCGCTCTCACACAGTCACACGCCTCCACATAGACACACACACCTCCTGCTGTCTCACCACCATACACTTTCTCACATGCACAAAAAAATAGAACGTGTTGATTGAGCTTCGCTTTCGTTTGTCAGGTGTTTGAGATTCCCGCAGAAACTTCTCTTATAAAACTGCAACATCTGTTGTTATATACAGCAGAATATTTCATATCTTGATCTGAAAACTAAAAAAAACAAATGAAATCATCAACAGCGGATGTGGCATACTGGCTTTTAGGCTGGCCTCGGTGACTTCGATCTCTCCTCCGACTGGCTCCTGGTACTGCAGGTGGGGGTAGTAGTGGGCGGGTTCAGGGCTGTGGGCAGAACTGGAGTAGCCATTGGATATGGTCTCTCTGGGACTGTCTGTCCTCCCGCGCTGGACGTCAAACACCGCTGCCAGCTGGAAAGAGACACACAGGGTCAAACTGTAGCCTAAATATTAGACGATATCAAACATAATGTGCACACGATGTGAACTACAAGCGTCACAGTTTACACCAGTGGTTCCCTACCTATTTCATAAAAGCTGAGCTGAGCTTTGTTATTGTAGTTAAATAAATGTAATTCATAGGGCTGCACATGAATCGCACATTTTTCATCTGTTCAAAATGTACCTTAAAGGAAGATACGTCAAGTATATAATACTCTTATCCTAGAATTAATGCGTTAAAGAAATGAATGGCATTGAAAACGAATTTGCGTTAATGCGTTATCGCGTTAACTTTGGCGGCTCTAATAATTTATGGTGTTGCTAGATTGCTGCTAGACTGCCCCGATAATAAAAGGTGCAGCCCTCCCTTTGTGTGCGTCAAGCGGGAGAGCAAATGCTGTGAATGAAAATGTTGTTTTTGAAAGGCTAAACGCCAACAAATATGAATTGAAGCAGAATATTTCAAGTGTGTTATTATGATTTTAGTTATACATGAGCAAATCTAAGTTTGACAACCTCAGAGCAGACAAATCCTGGCGCAACCCCCTGTGATCTTTGGGGCCCGGACCCCAGGATGAGAACCGCTGGTCTAAACAATGAGATTTCTGGCTTACGAACAAGCAGGAAACACGCAGCCAGGTTATACAGCGTCTCCACTGTGCCATGATCACAGAGAGGCTTTTATGTGATTCATCTTGCCAACAGTGGGGATGCAGCCTGCTTCATTGTGCCAAGCGTGCAGCTCATTCCCTCTCAAGCCTCTTACAGTGCAGCAGACGCCACTTCAGCAACAGTGGAACTTTCTTCTCGAAACAAAACCGGACCGACGGAGGCCGGTTCAGAGGCACGCGTGGCGAGGCGAGGTGTGCGCGTACAGAAATTAGTAGGCAAATGAGATCTGACGCGAGAATGAGAAGCTGTCAAACACAATGACACGGCTGCCACAATGAGACGGCGGGGGCGCCAAATGAACAGGGGATGGAGGGCAGAGGGACGACAAACAATCCTAATTGAGACAGGGACATGATGGCAGATAGAGCGAAAAGGGGGAACGTGTGTGTGTGTGTTGACTGCGGGGCCGTGCCATCGCGGCTACGTGGGTTTGATAAATGGGCGCGCGGCGGCGTGACGCTCTCATTAGACGGTGCTGGCGAAAGGAAATGACCACTTAATGAAAAGCAATAACCGCAATGGAACGAGGGATGGAAATAAAACAACAGACGAGTGGAGGACGTCAATTAACAATAAAGGAGCACGGAGGCTGTGTGTGTGTGTGTGTGTGTGTGTGTGTGTTAGAGTGTGTAAACAATAAGCACGGAGGAGGCGGCGGAATATGTATCATCCATCACGCTGTGACGCCGCCTCTCACCTCAACCTCCCGTGATTCAATATCCTCGTGACACCTGGGCGACGCCATGCAAAGGAGATTGGTGGGTGTGTGTGTGTGTGAGCGTTAAAGAGAGTGAGTGGAAGAAAAGATGAGGAATTGAGGGGCTGGCAGATGCAGGGAGAGAAAAGAAGACCGAACGCCAGGAAAACAATCTGATTGGCCGCTTGATGGATGCTTCTTGAGCTCTTCTTTATCTGCTTTCCTCTTTCTCTCCTTATCTCCTTCCCTCCCGAGCCTCCGTCTCTTTCTCCAAACTCGCTGACAGCATCAATCAAAGAGGAAGTCTCGGAGCGTAATGTGGATGCGCGCACGCAAACACACACACCGACGGGGCACGTACGGAGACACGGCGAGGAAAAAACAATTTATTCGTTTTGAACAACAACAACTTCTTTTAATGTGCCGAGGGGTGATGATGATTTGCTTTCCGGGAGTTGATTTTTTTTATGGCTGACACAGGCAGGGGAGGGATGCAGATGAAGGCCGCCCTGCTGCTTCCACTCATCACTCAATCAAACACAAAGTATCAACAAAATGAATCATGTATCGCTTCGTTTGGAACAAGCTCAAGTATAGGAAAATGGACCTTTAGAGGCGCTGCATTTTAGTCGTGAGGAGGACTTTGCATTGGTCACGTGCTTTGGAACCAATAACCTTTAACTTAACCCTAGCAAATCAGGTGAAATCCAATCAAGGGACTTTGCATTGACACCGGGTCGTATTCTCATTAAAAGTTCAATCCAGCATCTTCTTAGTCAAAGAGCTGACAAATAAAAAAAACAATTTGCTAATTCTTTAAATTGGAAAATTAAAGGTGCTATTGCATTTACTTCACAACAAGTCATTGCCAGGCACTTGCCATAAATCTCAGCCATTTCACATCTCAAAGGGCGAGTCCATCTGCATACTTTTCTGGGGGTGGGGGGGGGGTTTGTCAAATGGAAACGCGCACTCAGCTTTTAGCACAAAAAGCAGTGACATAGGTTACCGAAGTAAGCTAA
>CAKAOH010024683.1:0-18108 GCA_916701665.1 Sebastiscus tertius
CAATTAACAACACAAAACAATGACAGATATTGTCCAGAAACCCTCACAGGTACTGCATTTAGCATAAAACAATATGCTCACATCATAACACGGCAAACTGCAGCCCAACAGGCAACAACAGCTGTCAGTGTGTCAGTGTGCTGACTTGACTATGACTTGCCCCAAACTGCATGTGATGATCATAAAGTGGGCATGTCTGTAAAGGGGAGACTCGTGGGTACCCAGAGAACCCATTTACATTCACACATCTGGAGGTCAGAGGTCAAGGGACCCCTTTGAAAATGGACATGACAGTTTTTCCTCGCCAAAATGTAGCGTATGTTTGGAGCGTTATTTAACCTCCTTCATGACACGCTAGTATGACTTGGATGGTACCGATGGATTCATCAGGTTTTCTGGTTTCATATGATACCAGTGTCTTCACTCTAACTTTAAAACTGAGTCTGCTACGACCGAAACATCAATTGTGTTAATGCGTTAAAGAAATTAGTGGCGTTAAATTTGACAGCCTTAGTAGATATAAAGGGCTCATTCTAAGGTAACTATTCTTATTATCAGGTGATTATACATTAAAGAATATATACTTATTAATATTATATTCAATTTCTGCCAATAGCTCCCCCTAAATATTACACACTGTTCCTTTAAGGCAATTGTTTTTTTGTATTTCAAGATTTCTGAAGTTTTATGTTTACATATAAATGAGACATTTAATACGTGCTAATTTTCATACATTTTCAGAACAGAAATGTGAACATTGGATAAAACCAGGTTCAAAATGATTAGTTTCATTGTTGTTGACTTATTAGAGTCAAAGGTTTTTACAGAGGGAATTTTGGCTAACTCTTTCACTCCATAATTCATAAAATACAGCCATAAAAAAATCCATTTTCTCTTTGTTTTTAGGAATAAAATGTTGTATAAATCAGGCTATGAATGATATATGAACAAACCCCTCTGTAGAAACCTTCAGAATATAGATAGGAATGAAACTGGAAAGTTTGGTGGATGTAAGAGCTGCTGAAGGGAACATTTCAGAGTCTGAGAAAAAGCTAATTTTAAGAAAACAGCCTTGAAACATATGGATTGTTAAATTTCATACATTTTGAAGACACTACAGGTGGATAGAGTAAAAAAGTTAACAAATAGATATCACCATGAAACTTCTCCAGTACATTACTTAAATTAAAACAATTATTTTCTGTATTACAAGTTTTCTGAAATGTTTCTTTAAATATGCAAATGAGGCATTATCCTATTTAATATGTGCTAATTTTCATACATTTCCAATTCATACAGAAATGTGAACATTGGATAAAGCCGGGCTCAAAATTCTTGTTTCATTTTGTTGACATATTAGAGTCAAAGGTTTTTACAAAGGGGATTTTGAACTCTTTTTATCACTCCATAAATCATAAATTACTGTCAACAGCCTTAAGAAATCTTATTTTCTCTTTGTTTTTAGGAATAAAATGTTGTATAAGTCAGGCTATGAATGATACATGAACAAACCCCTCTGTAGAAACCTTCAGAATATAGATAGGAATGAAACTGGAAAGTCTGTATGTGCTACTGAAGGGGAGATTTCTAGCTCAGAGTGAGAAAAAACTAATTTTGAGAAAGACGTCCTTTAAGAATTTTCGGTTTTCTGAGATGTTATGTTTAAAAATGCAAATGCGGCATTAACTGATGCTAACTTTAGGTGAATTTAGGATAAATCTACAGATGCAAATTGAAAAAGTGTAGTAAAATAAACACTTGACGTTTTTCTGGAGTGAATTCCACTCAGACATCACGAGCAATAACAGCACGGTGGAGTAGGCAGCTCCACACTGGAGCTGCACCAACAACCATCCAACAAAAACCTCAATCACAGACAGAAACAGATTAGCGTTGTGGAAGCAGTGGTTATGTAACAGACGCTTCCTGCCAGCTCGTACACACCTGTGTCCTCTGAGTGTTTCTGAAATACAGTCGGCGAACGGCGAAGCACATGTGCCACTTCAAAATATAAAAGGTATCAGACAGTGTGTGAGCCGGCTGGCCAGATTTATCAACCGCTGTTTGCCTGTTGTGTATCTGTGGCAGTTCTACACAGTGGAGGTTATCTAAGAGCTGATGTGCATTAAAGTCAGTGTGGTCCTTTCATAATTCACCCCCCACACTCCCCTTGAGAGCGCTGCGGTGTTCTCCTGAGAGCTCCACATGCAGATTTGAGGATGCATATGCTAATGAAGAGGAATTAACAAGCAGAGCCTGGAGAGGATTGGCTAACCGCTAACAGGAAGACCACCAGAAACAACAAATACACATCATAGAGACATGAGAAGAGTTAGTCAAATGAGAGATCAAGACATTGACATTAAAGACAACTACTATGCAACTGTCCAACCCGGTACCACGCCAAAGCATGTAATAGACCCGCCTGTCCACCAGAGGATAGCCCGTCAGCGTCACATTTCACCTCGCCAAGGCATGAATATTATACGTGTATATGAAAGTGCAGCAGTACCAGCCGGGGGGTGACAAAACCACTTAGTTAGTTTTAGGAAAAACATCGTCCATCCATGTTCTTCCTCTTATCCGAGGCAGCAGGCTTCCGTTTTCCAGCTCTTCCTGGGGGACCCCGAGGCGTTCCCAGGCCAGACCAGATATAAAACCTCCCCAGCGTGTTCTGGGTCTTCCCCGGGGCCTCTTACCAGTCCAACGTGTCCGGAAAACCTCCAAAGGGAGGCGTTTAGGAGGATCTGTGAGCTCCTCGCCCTATCTCTAAGGCTGAGCACAGCCACCCTACGAAGGAAACTCATTTCGGCCGCTTGTATCCTCGATCTCATTCTTTCGGTCACTACCCAAAGCTCATGACTATACAGTAGGTGATGGATGGAACGTACAGTAGATGGATCGGTAAATCGAGAGCTTCACCTTCCGGCTCAACTCCCTCTTCACCACAACGGTTCGGTACAGCGCCCACATAACTGCAGACGCCGCACCGAACCACTTGTCCATCTCCCGCTCCATTTTACCCTCACTTGTGAACAAGATCCTGAGATATTTGAACTCCCTCGCTTGGGGAGCGGGAAATACCTCATGGATGGGCTAAATATAAGTACGTAAATTAAGTAAAAAAACGTGCGTAAACAACGTAACAGAAGTACGGAAAACGTGTCATAGCTTACAAAACAAAACAGCGGTCTCGAACACCGGTCTCCTGGTTTAAAGTCCTGTGCTTGTTGGACCCATCCACCTCCACTCCTGCCCACCATAAGTGGTCTTTCTCCCTTTTTATTCTCCGTCACTAGCTCTGAGCGTAGCATATTCATTACATTAGTCAGTACAGACTACATGGCGTGAAAATGAGACGCCAAAATCAAGAAAGGGAGAAAAAAAAATGACAGATTCGTTGCAGCTCTGCTGCTGACCTTAAAGTCTTGTAGTAAAGCAAAATGGTCTCTTCATGTTGCCTTCACAGCTCCTCTCAAAGGATCTGAACCTTAGTAATTTGAAGGAGTTGGTGTAATGAATTTGATTGACATCTAATTAATAAGGTTTATAATGTGATTTACACATAATTAACATGCACAACATCGCAACAGGAGCAAGAACAGAACTTTACTCCAGAGTTTTTACTCCAGACATCTAATTAAGATCAGATTTACACCTGAGATAGCAGAATTAATTGGTAGATAGGGCAGAAAGCCGGTGGTTCTCTGGGTGTTAAGAGTTCAGGGTTTTGAAAATATTTCTGTAACTGTGGCATGAGCAGGTGTGATGGGGAGTAAAGGGGAAGGAAAGGGGAAAGGGAGTTAGTTCCCTCTTGCTGAGCCTGGTGAACCTGTTCAGAGGCAGATTGATTAGGAAAACTGGAGACTAATTGGTCCCTCCTACATTAACAACCTTTTAACAGAAACACAACTACAGGTGCGTACGAGGCTTGTTGCTTTCCAGCCACCCAGACCAGTTTGTTTTCTGTTTGTCTCCTCTTTAAATGTGAATAAATGTGAGAAGAGCTCTGCTAAAAACACACTTGTATTCTTAAGATGATTTACTTCTTAATTATGAATTAAAGAACTGTGCTTCTATCTTTAACACCTGTGATATATCAGTTTTAAATAAACTTGTATGTGACTGCAGAGGTGAGGGTGTGGTGACAGATGATCTTGGCTCAGATCCAGCGGGTCCTCCTCGTTAAACATCAGGAGCCAAATCGACACATAAATCTAAGAAAACATTTCTAAAGAGACGAAGTGAGTTCGAATCGACTCGTCATTTTGAAGTTATTCTGCTCTTGTGGCTCTTAAAATGCTCCGTCAGTGTCTTCTGTTAATGCAAGATTTATACACACAATATATAGAAAAAGGAAACAACTAACCACTTCCCTAATCTACTTCCATAAAACAGAGAATGAAGATGAGAGCAGGTATTATTCTCTGAGAAGCAATATCCTGCTCTCGGCCTCAGACGGCTGTGGGCGCTCTAAACATCGTGGCACCAAAAAATCTATTTTAGTCTCAAAGACTTCAAAGCTCTCGTTCTAAAAATAGTTCAGATATAAACTGGATTTGAGCGTCGATGAAGCCCGTCCCCCCAGAACCAGAGCTCCGGCTACAGACAGAACAAATGCAACGTTATGTTTACGAGCCGCCCCGAATGTACGTCAGGTCTGTTTAAATATTCAAGAGCGGAGCAGGAGGAGGAGGAGGAGGAGGAGGAGGAGGAGAGTGTCGGGGTTTATTTAGGGTTTCACAGAGAGAGAGAGAGAGAGAGAGAGAGAGAGAAAGAGAGAGAGAGGGAGAGAGAGAGTAATGTCTTCATTTCATCCAGACCGTGATATCCTGACTGGAGGGGAGGAATGAAATAGAAAACATTACACACTGTAAATCTGAGCTGAGAGAAAGGGAGGAGAAAGGAGGTGGGGGGGAGGACATGTTATGTAATATTACATGCAAATCCAGACAGGCAGTATATGATGTATAGCATTGTATGGTGTAGTGCTCTATCTGGTAAGGTTATGCTTATCGTTGTTCTGTCTGTTAAATGTTCACACTGTGCACTTTGCTTTGGTGATGAGAGGGAAACAGAGGAGGAGAAAATGAACAGAAAGGAGGTGAAAAAGGGAAAACAAAAGTAGAGCGGAGGGAAGAAAAAGAGGAAGAGAATGAAAGAAAATATATGTTGAAGTGAAGACTGGCCTGAAGACATTAAAGCCCAAGATGGAAAAAAAAACAAATCCTGAAACATAAAACGCAGCATGATCATAAAACTGTTGCTGTGTCTCAAATCACATACTTCTGTTCTTATAAGTGCGTTCACACTGACAAGTACCAGGATAACGTACTCATAACGATCAAAAGGTTGAGTGCAGTCCATCTTGGCTACGAAGCAGAAGTGGAGACAAAGAGTATAGAAGCAAAGAGATGAAACTCCAGTGTTTTTTTGACAGCCGCTGCGGCCATTTTGGACTGAAAACGCTTATTATATTTATTATATTTTATTGTTCAACACAAGCCATTTCACTTTGTTTTACTTTTGTACGGCGCTTTTTAGGTTGACGTTTTACTGGCGTCCGGTCACTTCAGTTCAAAATGGCGGAAGCATAGCTCTGCTGCTTGGCACTGATGTTGCAATGGAACGAACAATTGACTTTCCCTTCTTGGCAATATACGTTCTTTGGGGGAAGTTCCAGAAGAAGTTACTTCGCTGACAATGACTGCAAACAATAACTAGCTAGCTAACAGCGTCGACCGTTATTTCCGGTGAGTGCACAACAGCCATGTTGGATTTGAGACAACACTACCCTGTCCAAATTCATGTATCCGCAAGTAAGTACATAGTGTACACAGAGTACTCCATGGAAGTGTAGCCGACTAATGGAAGTATCCGAACTGAGACACAGCATGTGTGTATTCTGCTGAATATGGCCGACAAAGAGAAAAAGAAAGCGAGGTGGAGACAGGAAGAAAACAAATGCACATCATACATCATGGAGAAAGTGAAAGATGATCAAGGAAGGAAGAAAAAGGAAGTAAAGGTTACAATCTGTGTGGAATACCAAGAACAGTATCCCTCCAAACTACATTCGTATTGGATGACTCTTCCGTAAGGTTGTGATGTCACAACTGTACAGTTACTGATAAAAATGACGCTAAACTTTGTGGCTGGCTGCAGAGACGCTGTAAAGATGATGACAGAGGAAAAAGCTGACCAATCAGAGCAGACTTGTGAGGGGCTTAAAGAGACGGGTGTTTTTTGAAAATTACAGCATGTAAACATGTTCTAGTAGAATCCTAAAATACAAGTATGAACCTGAAAAAGAGCACGATATGGGACCTTTAAAGGTTGGAGACCCCCTGAGACCTGCTGGATTATAATAGAGGAAATGTGTTACAGTAGAAACTGGCCTGAAGAAATATAAACAGAGAGAGAGAGGAAGGAGAGAGAGAGAGAGAGAGAGAGAGAGAGAGAGAGAGGATGATTTCTGCCTCCTTATCTACCAAACTCAATATCAAATGTGGCCCGCAAGGAATTTGCTGCAAAGCATTGTGGGTCATGATTACCTCTCTGAGTACTTTATATTTTGATATTTCCTCAGCTGATGTCACCCTCCTCCATCACCCTCTCTGCTCCGTCGAGGAGGAAATCACTCTCTCTCTTTTTATGGCTTCTTGTTTATGCAGAGCTGCCGGCGGTCGCGCGGCGCGGCGCTCTCCCCTCCCTCACTCATTCATCACCGTAATCGTCCGGCAGGAAGCGGCTGTGTGTGAATGTGTTGCGAGAGAGAGAGAGAGAGCGGCGTGGCGGCGTGCGGGAATGACAGAGGAGCCCATTAGAGAGGAGCGTGACTTGTTTGTGTAACAGGTCACATTCAGATAAACCAGCAAACACAACACGGAGCAGCAGAGCAGAGAGAAGCCGAGACATATTTCCCTCTGCTGAGGCTTCAGACGGGGAGGCAGCTGGTGGCAACAAAACCTTGAACTCTGATTAGACCGACATGAAGGATACAGCCAAGATCTCATACCGTCAACACAACTAAAACTAACTTTATACCCAATGAGGTTTCTATGTCAACTGATGTTTCCAACTTCAGCTTAGACGAGGAATCCTTACAGAAAGTCTAAATCTACATTTCTACAAACTCCAAGACAATTACTGATGAATTCATCATGATATGATCAAAAACTCAAAATTAAAAACTAAATGGAACTTTAGGCAAGATTGTTTGGTCAAAAACTAGGGATGGTCCGATACTGTGCTCATGTACTCGTAGTAGCAAAACGGCTCTGATATAATAGCACCGATACCACTTTACAGCAGCGCAACGTTAACCTCTCGAGATCATCTTTCGGGTCCTCACGCTCTACCTCCCCAACAGTGTGGTGGTGCGCCCGACCCCGCTGGGCCGGGATCCCACCTCAGCCTGGCGCCCGCCGGCCCTCACTTTCATTGCGCCACAGGGTTTTGCTTGCACCCTCTGACTCGCACGTGCGTTAGACTCCTTGGTCCGTGTTTTAAGAAGGGTGGGGTGGGTTGCCGACAACGCCGCAGACCCCTGCCGCCTTTTACGTGGGCCAAGCCCCGCCCTGGGGGCACAACGCAATTGGGGTGCACTCAGGACAGTCTGCCCCGGTCGACAGCGCTGTAAAGCTGCGGCTGCGAGCCACCTTCGCCCCAAGCCTTTCCAAGCCCACCTAGAGCCGGTCGCGGCGCACCGCCTCGTATGCGGGACTCTCCAGCCTGCCGTGTGTCGCTCACACCCTCCAGCTGGCTGTTAACGAGGGTCTTTTGGCACAGAGAAGTACTCGTATCGGTACTCGGTATCGGAGAGTACCCAAATGTAAGTACTTGTACTCGGTCTGAAAGCCTCGATTAACCCGCTACACAACAGCTTTTCATCATTCTTTCCCCCAAAAGGCTTCGTCTGGTCTTTTGGCCTTTATGGAGTTGCCTCAGTTGCCATGGAGATGAATCATCTCCAATAGAAATGTAATTGGTTTGTGTATTATTTGTATTCAGGGTCTGTTTAGTAGCTGTTGTAGATTTGTATCTACAAATCCATGACAACTCGGAAAACTCCATCTGCTGATGAAGATCATGTGATATGATTAAAAGCTCCAGAACAGCCACTAAATGGACCTTTGGGGAAGAGATTATGTTGTTCCAAGGTCAACAATGAGCCTCAATTTCAATCAGTGTTTATTTTAGAAACAAAACAATAAAAGAAAGAAAAAGAGTTGTCATTGTGCATTGAGTTGATTTAATTTCTAATAATATTTAAATTAGTTCCGGATTACCTTATTTCAGCTTCGATTTAGTTATAATTTTGAAAAGAAAAATATTTTATTTAAATTAAACTTTTAAGTTTTCGCTGTAATAATAATATTATTATATAAAATTATATTATGTCACTTTTGGTCAGGATAAAAGCTCATAAACACAGAATACAGACACACGACGACGATTTAAATCAAATGTGCCCTCTTTAATTAAGAAGTGAATCTAAACTTCTGCTCCGATGGGATTAATCAGCAGAAAATAACTGACACAATCACAGAAAGCTCAGAGGTTCATGAAGACGGAGATGTCTAGAGGTCACACATGAAACTTTAGCTTGGAAGCTGGGAACTGAACCAGAAGTGAGTAATGTGAGTTATTAACACACTTCTAAATACAGAACATCGATAAGGGAGACACTTTTTAAATGGTCTGTTTTGATGAGCTTTACTTTAATTTTTCACTTTTCATTTTAGAATCAAATTAAATGACTTATTGAGTTTAAAGATTTTAATATGACCCCGCTTTTTTAGTAAATTACATTAAAAAAAATAGAGACTATACAGCGGTATTGTTTAAAACATCACTTTTGCAACAATCAAATGTTAAGTAATAACTCCAGGCTCTTTTGATCGAAGCTTGAGACTTCAGTAACGGGAAGAAAAAGGCAGATAAGTTGACTTTTGAGTTGATATTTGAGCGACTAGAGGAGGAAGATCTGGAAAAAAAGGGACATTGAGGAGGATTAGAACTATTTATTGATGAACTGAGTTTTGATCTTAAAGCAGGAGATTAGGAGGAACTCTGCTGTCTTGACTGAAGTGAAGTGGGGTTAAACTAAAGGTTTACAAATCTGACTTTGAGTAACTTAAAGTTATAATCCTTAAAATGTTAAGATGAAATCAATAAACAGAATTTAAAGTATTTAGAGATCCGCCATTCTGGGTTCAAATTGAGGGATTCACAGGGAACAATGCAGCGTTTGTGACATAGACTGTATATAAGAAGTGGCCGTCGTCACCCACTGAGCTGTGGACTACGGATCTGAAGCCTCGAGTTCAGCATTTTGGCCGTCGCCTTCTTGGTTTTTTGCAACCAGAAGTGACACGAGAGGGTGGAGCTGAGACATTTTAAGGCATCCAAAAGGTTATAATCAACTTTAATGAAGTGAAAACAGACTGTGAAAGGGTTAAAGTTGTAAGACGAAAACACGGACAACTCCCAGACCGGACAACGCCGTGGTAGCGACCTGTCAATCACAAGGTAGCCCCGCCCTAAAGCATCCCCTGCTTTATGGTCTATCTGACTCTAAATGGGACCATAATTTACTAAATGAACATCATGCTGTATTGAAGAAGACTTGAAACTAGAGGTTGAGACCATAAACTCATGTTTACAATGTTTACTGAGGTAATAAATCAAGAGAGAAGTAGGATCATTTTCTCATAGACTTCTATACAATCAGACTTCTTTTAGCAACCAGAGGAGTCGCCCCCTGCTGGCTGGTAGGAGAATGCAGGTTTAAGACACTTCAGCGTTGGCTTCACTTTTCAGACCGCGGAGGTTGGATTACATTACAGCTAACATTTCCTTCTGCAGCTGCTTCACATTAAAAGCATCCAAATAGAGAATCACAGGGTGGCTTTTATTATGAAACAGTCAAGGAAAGACAACGTATTTGGGGATCAAAAATGCATCTTTTTCAGAAGAAAAAAGCAGTAAAAAGCCATTGAACACTACCTGCTCGGCAGCAAACAGCAGACAGACACAGTTAGAGACTAGATGGTGAACATAGACGAGCATTTAGCAGCTAAAGGGAGAAAGATATTTCCCTCAGGAGGTGGTGGAGACCAAAAACAGAGCTAAAAGACAGAGAATATTGGACTTATATTCATCAAGTGGACACAAGTGCTAACAAGTTCAACATATCAACCTAAAAGGTGATGATGTGTTGCAGGTTTAATTAGAGAAAGGACTGAACGCAGGGTGAAAACAGGTATTGTTCCACATGCTTGTTTTCTCATGTTGAACAGATGCGTTTCCACTCGAGTAACACAAATGATGCTGCAGTGCATGCTGGGTGTCAACATGCCTCACCATTTAGCTGTAACGAAGGCCAGGTGTGTGTTCGTCTTTTCCTATCAGACTCACTTTGACGAAGATGAGGATCAAAAGCTGCGTTAATTCACCTTACTCTGCAGGCTCTGATGTAAAAAGAATTTATATAATTACCAGCAGTGGAGCCAACGCCAGCTCAGCACACATCCAAACACTCTCCCATCTGCAGCTGCCAACCAGCAGTCCGTCAAACATTGTGAATTACACAAAGTACTCGCAGCAATAAAACACGATCTATCTGCGGTGGAGGCGTTTTTTTTGCTTTCATCCCACATTAGCCGAAGCAATGCAATAATAAAATAAAGGAAATGGTTTGCAGCAGCAGCAGCAGGAAGTGGAGGTTTAACAGCTCTAATAACAGGCAGCAGGAAAAGAGGGATCCGAATGCAGACGCAGCTGGTTGAGTTATACGTTTATGTAATTCAGAAATCAATGAACAGGCTTACAGTTGTCAGAGGGGGCTGACGAATGTGAGGGGGCCGAGGCAGGTGGGCAGGTAGAAATGATTACAGCTCAGATTTAAACTGGTGTATGTTAACAGTCTGGTCCACTTAGTGTTGACAGGTAGGAGATGAAATCCCCAAGAGTCTGTCCTCCCTCACAGCATTTGTTGTGTTCAAATGTCTAAAACAAAGAGTATGTTTATGTCGCTGTAAGAAGCACAAGCAGAAGGAGCTTGAAGATGTTGTAGAGCAGCAAAGCCTCTAAAGTAGTGCCTTTAGTGTCCAGCAAGGTTTAACACAATTGGTTGAAGTGTTTGGCTGGACCACCTCACACATATCTTTATCTTATCAATATCATATTTTGGAGGGATTCTTCCAGCCTGTTCTCACTCCCAACTCGTCAAATACGTCAGCTTGGTCAGTGGACATACGCATCAAACTATGATGCTCTATGTGGATGTAGTTAAGGTGGGAGTAAAGGAGGAAGTCGTGACGTAGTATAGAGAACAACAAAGTCTGCGTAGGGCAGCGAGTTCTCATTCCTAGGGCGCTTTGCCACACCCCTCTGAGTGTGATACTGCCGTACAAGGCACCCTTTAGCGCCTATATGAGGCGTCCCGAATACATTTAACTAAATCATAATTAATCGCATGATTGTCCATAGTTAATCGCAAATTAATCGCACATTTGGTATCTGTTCTAAATGTACCTTAAAGGGAGATGTGTCCAGTATTTAATCCTCTTATCAACATGGGAGTGGACAAAATATGCTTTCCTCACCAAAATTTAGCATACATTTTGCCAAAATGTCTCTTCTTTCCTCCTTTTGGTGATCGACCATGTGAATTGATGATAAAACCTACTAGTAGGTGTGGCAGGCACCTTCTGACCCACATCTATGAGGCTGATAACCACTGAGAACATCCATTTAATGAGCTGATAACAGTCTAACCGGATGAAATTAAACACACCACCACCTCCACGTGATTAGACCTGATAACCAACACTACACAACATAATCAATAAACTAGAGCGGATTCAGAACTTCTGAGTTGGATGGGGCGCATATTCTTGGCATTTTTTACCTTCGTTAGAAGCCGACTGTGCGGAGGCAGACAGGAAACGAAGAGGAGAGAGAAGGGGAGAAAGGGAAAGAAGGATATGACATGTAACTAAGGTCCCCAGCCAGCAGCGGGGACACCGTGACCATGTAGGTGTCACCATGACAGGTGGGAGTTGGGTAATACCTCAGAGATGGCGTCTATGTGGGAAGTTTAATCCTGAATGCTGGAGGAGAAAGTGTGTAAGTGTGTGTGTGTGCGTGTGTGTGGGGGGAGGGTTTGCACTCAATCCTGCACATGATTAAATTCTTTTTGTTGAGTTGTAGTTCTTTGTTACACACACACACACACACACACGCACGCACGCACGCACGCACGCACGCACGCACCAGCACCAGCACCAGCACCAGCACCAGCACCAGCACCAGTCAGAGTGATGGATAGATGCTCAGCTGGCTCACGTAACAATAGCTGGACTGAATAAAAGGATCTAAACTGGACCGCGGGCTCGCGTGTGTGCTGGATCTGACTATCCGCTGCAATCCTGCATCAATGAGAAAATGAAATAACAATAAGAGCGAGAGGCGGTAAGCGGCGGCGAGGGAGGAACGCTGCAGCTCTGTTCTGGCAGACATCGAAGGAGCTCGTATCAAGAAGCTGCTAAAAATAGAAACGGTGAGAGCGAGAGAGCGAGAGAGCGAGAGAGCGAGAGAGAGAAAGAGAGACAGAGAGAGAGAGAGAGAAAGAGAGAGAGAGAGAGAGAGTTGGGCAGGAAACAAGAGGAGATGCAATCTAGTGAGTGGAGAGAGGAAAAAGGGACTTTAGATCAGCTCATTGTGAGGTACTCCATGGTCTCTAATGAGGTACTACTGCTCACCTCAGTGGTTATTAAAACTTACTGTGAACTTAAACCATCTATAAATGACATTAAACGCAGAACATTTTTCTACTAGAATATCTGATCTTGCAAAACTGGACTTGTACCAACTACAGCATACGTTTTTTATGGTTATGTTTGGGCTGGTTAGAGGAGTTCATAACCCAGAGAACTCTCTGCGCTGTCCAACACAGTTGAATAGAAATCTAAGGCAAGGCACCTGTCACTCAAAACCCTCCTCGTGACAAAGAAGGAAAACACCAAACTGTGAGAAACCTGCGAGGGCATACGAATAAAGAAAGATGAAATATAAGCTTCAGGTACAGCTAGGTTTAGGAAACAAAAAGTCAAACATTTAGGACCGGAGTAAGAAAACCGGGCAGGGCTCGAGGAAAGATCGTGGTTTGGTTTAATACAATTAGAACACACTTGAGTGCTTATCAATGTTTAACTCAAACACTACATCTTTTGTTGCAGTCCAGAATCAGGCACGGTACACACCCTGATCATTTTAGGCACTACATTTGGTTGTATGATATCTATGATGTCTCTATGTGTATGTATGTATACATGTTTTCTTTTCTTTTAGTTTTGGACAGAGTCACTGTGTCCATCACGCCTTCCATATTATCAAAAGTTGAAAAAAGTGAGCATGGCTCACAGCTTGACCCCTTCTAAAGTAGGGCCAAAGGTTTTGCCCTTTAGGAACTAATGGAACGAGTTCTACTCCGGAAACGATATTGAATTGAATTGATATTGGGCACCCTGGACTTCTAACCCCCCAAAAGGTACGTAAGGTAACGTAATGATGTATAATATCATCATATCGCCTCAAAAAACGGTTTAACCAACCCAACTCCCAACTTGGTCCGTGCCCCTCAGCGCCTGATACCGACGCACTGACCTTTAGCATCGGTATGAGACGCTCCGGGCTTCCAACTAACTCCACTTGCATTAATTGTTAGACGGGCAGAGCAATGATGATGATGTAGTATAAAGAGAGAGAGAGTTTGTGAAGAGAGAGTAGGAGGGGAGGCAAATACAGGACTTGTGAAACCAGGTCAAAATTGATTCAATCACAATCTTTTCCAAAACCTAACCAAGTACTTTTGTTGTGTAACTAAACCTAAAAACTAAGTAAACCTACCGTGGAATTGTATTTTTGAAAAGAGACAGTGCATGTAATGAGCGGAAACTGACAATCTGATGCTATAAATGTACCTAGAGCATCATAGTGTGAAGCGTAGGGCCACTGACATCACAAAAAAAGGATAATGATGATCCTACACACACACACACACACACACACACACACACACACACACACACACACACACACACACTCTGCACTATGCATATAGTGTGTTTACATGTAGCTTGTTGTCACGGCTCTCGGTCTCTCGTCCCTCATGGCAAATCATCACAAACAGGCCTGAGGGACATAGGGGGGGAGAGAGGGCTCCCCAGGTAATACTAGCTGTCATCTCCCTCCCACACTAACGGGGAGTAGAGGGAATATACACAAACACACACACATATCTACTAATGACATTCAAATACACAACCACACGTTAACACCTGTGTGCCTTGTTCGTGATGTATTTACTACATGTGAGGATGTGCCGAAACAGTAATATTGAGTCCTAATGTGGAAACAATATGGATGCTACAAAGAAGATATGATGTATTTTATTGCTTAAACAACGTGTTTTTGAGTTGTTTCAACTTGAGGGGCATTTTTGCAGTCGAGAAGAAATTTTTCCGATTATTCCGACACCACATGAATGCAGCACAATAATGCCCTCTCACAATGTTAATAAAATAGAAATATAATGCGTATGTATCATGTATAAACACACAAACAACAGACAAACTAAGCCAAAACATAACCTCCTTAGCCAGTAACATTATCGACTCCGGCACCAAGCAGGTAAACCGTTAACAGAGTTTGGTTTGTCCGTTTGGGGGTGAAGAGGACCCGCTCCCTATGTAGACATAAACGGCTCATTCTAAGGTAACGAAAACACAACAGTTCTTATTATCAGGTGATTATACGCTAAAGAAAATATACTTATTAATATTGTATTCCATTTCAGCTAATAGATCCACCTAAATGTTACACACTGGTCCTTTAACACGTTTTAACATGTAAAACTGAATGAAACAAAACAGCTTGTTTAGGTTTAGGCAACAAAAACAGTTAGGCTTAGGGAAGAATATCGTGTTTTGGCTTAAAATAACTAAAGTGAAACTGAAAATTAAGGTTGTGAACACAAAGACATGTTGTTGGTTTCGTATGAGATGTGAACCTCCTTAGTTAAAGTACTATGTTTTGTGTTCCTTCCATCGCCCCTGACCTCAACCTCATATGGAGTTTCATGCTGTGTACAGAGCCTGACTTCCCCTTTTGCTTTTGTCATTAATATTACAGTCACTAGAGGTCGCTGTCGTCTTATTTTATTCCTTCTTTCGGTGATCAACCATGTGAACCAATGATAAAACCTACTAGCGGGTGTAGTCGGCTACTAACTGTATGTTGACCTAAAGTTAACAGGGGTGTTTTCTTGTTGAAATGCGATCTTGGCAGGCAGCTGCTATTGTTTCTTCCCGGCCCTGCATCTTTTAGTGGTACGGAGTACCGGACCGTACCGGCCTACTTTCACCTCTAATGTATCGTGATTTACTATGATGGGTTTTAACCAACATGTGAAGCCGAAAGTAAATTTCAACAGTTGTGGACAACAGAGATATTAGTATTTTCTAACGAAATATTCTGCTTCAATCCATATTTGTTGGCATTTAGCCTTTCAAAAACAACATCTTGTTCCATATACTACAGTAGTTTTTCTTCGATTACTTCAATTAAATTAAAAGAAAGAAAGCAAATTATCACGTTTGAGAAGCTGCAGCCAGTAAATGTTTTCATATTTTATTGGATCAATCAACTCGTTTCTTAATCAACTAATTGCTCTAATTGTTTTAGACGGCAACCAACTCCTCTCCCCTCCAGAAGGTAACGCCCTAGGCGACCGCCTAAATGGCCTATGCCTTAAGCCGGCCCTGAATTCACAACATGTTTTCATCTAACAAAATGTTTTGTTTCAATCCATATTTGTTGGCTTTTAGCCTTTCAAAAACAACATTTTGTTCCACACGGTACTTTATCTACGAGTACTTCTATTAAATTAAACAAGAGCAAGCAAATCATCACGTTTGAGAGGCTGCAGCCAGCGAATGTTTTCCTGTTTTACTGGATCAAATCGACTCGTTTCTTAATCAACTAATTGTTCTGGCGGTAAAGTCAATCAAACACATGCACAGTCCACACAGGCCTTTACTGCTGCAGCATTAGAGGGAAAGCTTAAAAGACAGCATGTGGATTCAGCTGCGTCCATTTCTTTTAAGAGCGTGTTAGTTTTCCTCTTTTCTGGCAACTCGTCCACAGAGAGAAAATCCTCCCTCGTCTTTCTTTAATGCAGCTCCGACTTCTCCGGAGAGACAAACACAGGAGCAGAAAAAAAAAGGGTTACTTTTTCCTCTTAAATTCAGCGATTCATTATTTACCAGACAGGGAGGAGAGGAGGGAAATGAGACTGTGTGCACGGATGACTTGTTCTCCTCTCTGCTGCACCTCGTCCCTAATGCTCCTACCGACTCCCAACGCTCCACCAAACACACAAAGTTAATGTACACATGCATATACAGAGATGCTCCCCTATAGGAAGACACAAGACTCGGATACGCTTCAAAGCTCACGTTCATTTGAGCACGCTGGAGTGTACTTACAGTACGTACTGAACCCCGAATTCTTTAACCCCACTCAGCAGTTCAGTCCATTTTCTTGCTTTTAAAGAATTGATTTACTGAAGTATCTTCCATGTATAAACTGTAAGAGTGCAGTCAGAAAGTGAAATGTAAAAAATGACCAAAGGAAAAGTGAAAGTTCTGACTTCTAGCTTTATTTTGAGGGTGTTTACATCCACATTGGATGAACAGTATAGGTCTTGTAACTCTTTTTATACTCAGTCCAGCTGCATTGTCCAATTTTACGGCCCACATGCCAGCAGGACAACATCATTTGTTTACGTCTTTCAAAATCGTTACTAATCACTGTTGAAAAATAAACTCCATTTAGTCCTTTTCTTTGTGAATGTACTACATAATCAAAACACAGTAAGAATTACTATATAGTATAATCCCAACTTTAATTACTTTTGGACGGACTGGGAACGGCGTGTCAATATACACTTGTTACATGCAAAGTCTTCTTTCAAAATAAACTTCCGTTTTTAAAGGAAGTTAGGTTTAGGCAACACACACACCACTAGAGTAAGGAAACGGTCGTGATACTAACGAGTCACGTGACTAAAGACTGACGTGGCAAAATAAGTCAACGTTATTTTCAGTTTCACTCGGGACACGAACAGCGGCCTGGTTGACAGTCTTGTGTTTGTTTGACCCAACAACCACTCCCCCCGTCCTTAACGGACTCTCACACTAAAAATACTACGTCACTTGCTCCGACTGTCGCATAACGCCACGGGTGGGTTTACATTGGCTCGTCACAAACTGTCACTAAAGGGTGCCTCCGTGCGTCGGTTTCTGATTCTTACTAGTTATGTGACGGTGAGGAAATTTTCCCACTGGTTAATAAACTTCTGACAACACCGGTGTTGCCGATTACACCGGACATTTTACAAGAAAAGATGAGGTCCAATGCGTGTAGCGCGTTTACTTTGATCTTTAACGTCGGATGGCAGTGTGACCTCTCCAATAGAGCTTTTCGCTGCTCTGCAGTGCACACCGGCTGTGACCGCTCCATCCTCCTCACGTCGATTATCTGATTAACGTTATAGTTCCCTCATAGCGTTGGGTTTAAATCTGAAATATTGCTAAATAGGCGCTTTTGTTTTTTCGCTTCAACATCAAACCCTCCGCCATCGTCTCGTCTGTCAGCTCTCTCTCGTCCCGTGTGTGAAGTCTGACTCCTGCTTCTCTGAGCTGAGACTCCGTACGGAGCAGATGCATTCACGGTCAGTTTGTAGCGTCCGTCGTCCTACTATGTATTGATAACACGGCGCTGATATGCGAAAATGAAGGTTTGGTGCGTGCCCGACCACCGTGTAACACCAACAAGCCTTGCACTTACCAAACGGCGGTATTTGACGAGTTGGGAGTGAGAATGGGTCGAGTGCAAATCTGTACCTGCCTTTCTCTCTATTTCAAGAAGCTACTCACCATCATGTTTGTAACATACCTGCACTCACTCACACACACACACACCTCACCCAAAACCTCTTTCATCTCTCAAAGACGCACGCACGCACGCGCGCGCGCG
>CAKAOH010024685.1:0-68249 GCA_916701665.1 Sebastiscus tertius
AATTATAAAAAGGCAGAAGTGGTAAAAAATGAAGAGCCGTTTGGGAGCCGAAAGAGCCGGCTCTTCTTGGTGAACTGAGCCAAATGATCTGGCTCACTAAAAAGAGCCGTAATTCCCATCACTAGCAGGCAGGTGTTGTGTTCTTTGACGTCAGGACTAAACGCTATTATGAATGGACGAGACTGCAAAATAAGTTCCGACACTGACAGAAGTATCACATAACTATTATGTGCAGACACTATTTCTTGTTTTGAGTGTATTGTTTTTAATGATACTGCTAGTGATTAATTTGAAGCTGTTGACAGTGCAAAACGTGTCTCAGTGAGCAATATCACTGTACTCTTTTTAGTGTATTGGAATTCGGACAACACCTGAAGGCAGCACCACAAAAACCACATGTTTGGTTTACATTTCAACATTCAGATTAAATTAAGGCAACATAAACGTAATCCAACGGCCTCAATGTACATTACGTTGTTCTTTAATGCTTACACTTGATAAAAGTTTATGTAAAATCAGTCACTTTTGCGCTTCACCCCTAACTTTCCGCGCATGCGTGGTGTGAGTTGAGTTTCCATGTTTCACGATGGCTGCGGACAGTCCTCAGCTGCTGCTGTCTCTGGTGGAGGAATATGTCTCTGGACTACAGGACAGCAAGGCGAAAGACACAGCAACAGGTAAACACGTTTCCTCGACACCTTCACAGAACAGCTCGTTGCGGAACGAGTCTCCATTGAAGCTGCTGAGCTAACCTGCTGCGAGGATGCGCAACACGGCGTGATGAAGCTAACCTAGCAACAACATCCTGTGTGCTGTTACGACCGCATGCTACTAAAACAAACACACGTACACACACACACTTTGACACTAGGCGTTTTATCACGCTAACAGCACACACTTAATGTACCTCTAGTGTTTTATTGTGTTGTCATTCGACTAGTGATGTGAATTTAGATGCTAGTCCAGGTTGGTTTCACCGCCTGCTGCCTGCTAGCTGCTGCTGTGTGTTTATGTCCTGATATGTAAGCATCCTGCCAATGAACTCTGACCTTTGACCACTTGCAAGGCAAGTTAATGTATATAGCACATTTCATACACAAAGGCAAATTCGAAGTGCTTTACATATATAAAAGCAAGATAAAAGAGCACAAAGTGCATAAGATGAAAAATGAATAAAAGAATATAAAAAGTATAAGTTAAAAGAAAAAAATTGAAAGGATAATAAAAACAATCAAAAAACAGTAAAGTGCAGCATTTGATCAATTAAGAAAAAGCGTCTGAGAACGGTTTTTGGTCTTGAGTCTAGATTTGAAAGTGGCCACTGTTGGTGCATCTTTGATCTCATCTGGAAGTTTGTTCCACAGTTGAGCAGTTAAAAACAGCCTCACCATGTTTCCTTCTGACCTTTGACCTCCTAGTTAATATGTAGTTAACTACTAGAGATAACTTAGTTATGCTCCTGTTGTTATCATGACTGTTTTCCGTGTGTTATCCCATTGTTTTGGTACAAAACTAAACTTGTCTTTCTGTTCAGGTGTCAAAGATGGACAGTTTACAGTCCTGCAGCTGGTGGAAGCACTGGGGTAAGATATTCAATTCAAACTTTATTTCAGACACACAGGAGGGTCCATAGCTATAAAAGAAAAAAGAAACAAAAACATACACGATAAGACCACAGCAGTCCATCATTCAATTCATATGTAGGCTATCTCTCCAGTGTTTTCTGAGCCTGGATGAGTACTGAGTGCAGCTCTTGCACGGGCCGGTTAAAGCCTATGTCTATGATGCTGTTCTCTGATTCATCCAAGCCACAAATAAACTGATACATCAAATGTCTTAAAAGTGCCTCACATGTAGGAATACCAGAGGACACAAACAGTTGACTGGCACTATGCCATCTGGGAATCCAAAGCAACAACCTCATTGCATCATTATAAGCTAAACCAAAGATGAGCTGTGTACAAAGGCATGCAGAAAGCTCTAAATAATGAACATTTTACATTTACAGAACACATACTGAACTTACGAAGCAACATATTTGCCTGAGCATATAGTTTACAGCACTGTCGATAGATATCGCTGTCATCATTCCAATCATCAGTGAGAAAATGGCCAAGGTATTTTATTTCCTTGCCTGTCGTGAGAGGAATATCGCACAAGTGAAACACAGGAAGAACTCATTTTTTTATCTTCTCTACTTCTGACTATCATCACATTACTCTTTTTGGCATTAAATTTAATGTCGTAGTCTTTGCCGTTTGCTGCTATCACAATGTTTCTAATATTACAGCAGTAACAAACAAAATAATAGCATTAGTAGAATTTAAACCTGCAGTAGGCAGAATATTTTTGGCATCATTGGGCAAAAAATCCATAATAACCTTTCAGCATATTGTAATTCAAGTGTTCTGAGAGAAAACTAGACTTCTGCACCTCCTCATGGCTTTGTTTTCAGGCTTTAAAAAATGTAGCCCGTGACGGGAGACTTTGACCAATCACTGGTCATTTCAGAGAGAGTGTTCCTATTCTGTGGTAGATAATAATATTTATGAAGGTCATTCATACTTGTTAAAACAAGTGCTCATTACAACAGACATAAAAAGAATAAAGGATAGCATCCAATGCCAGATACACGCACATTTCCACATATATTCAAATATAAATAAATCCAGATGTGGTCTATAAACTACAAATAGCCTACAGATCGGATCTAACAGGATGTAACTTTTCCTGTGACTTCCTGTACATTCTTTATGGGCTGCATGAAGCAGCTGGAAATTGTTCGACTTGACCACAGCTTTTTGTCACGGCCCTTTGCCACCTGATTCGTCTACCTTCCAGGCGAGGCGCAGTTCATCTCGAACGAGCCTAGTGGCTCTAGAAGAGAGCCTTTTGCGTTTTTACGTGACCTGAAGGCCACCGTAGTTCTCCGACACGCTTATGAAACTGGGTAACGTGAGCCGCTGAGTGCAAAACCGTGGTACCGCCAGCCGCCGTCTGACTTTCGGTGCTCCTAAAGTAGTGTTATTATGGTAAGGATGATCTCTGAGCGATGCCAGTGGCGTTACCACGGTTTTGCACTCGGCAGCTCACGTTACCGCAGTCTTGGAAAGGGAGGAGTGAGCTGAGGGGTGCTCAGTTGGTTGCAATCTGCAACCACACCACTAAATGCTGTCACATCCTACACACTGTACCTTTAATATTTAATAATATTTGACATTTTCATTTCCTTCCCTGTTGTAGACTGAGTCTGACCAGCTCTCAGAATCACACGCGAGCCAGAGGAGTCCAGCTTCTCTCTGAAGTTTTACATGAATGCTACGGAGGTCTCACAGAGAGAGAAGGTACACATCTCCAGCAGGGCCGCACGCAACATATTCATGTAAAGAGTGATATTTTATCAGCATGTCTCCCTGTCTCCCCAGTGGAAGTGCTCATCGCCTTCTATGAAAACCGCCTAAAGGACCATTACGTCATCACACCGCCTGTCTTGAACGGGCTCAGAGCGCTGGTGAGTGTCTGCCTCTGATAGATTTTCAACATCTGAAACATCCTGATAAAAGATAAACTGACTGCCACGTTTGCAAGTTAGTTGCTGCCTGGCAGGTTTGAGAATCATTTTGAGGTGGTCCAGATGTGATAGTTAGTGGTGCGACCAACGTGCAAATTGTGTGGCTTTTTTTTTCCCCCAGACAAAATGTACAGTGTTGCCTCCTGGCTCAGCTGTGTCCATGCTGAGGTCTTTGTTCCAGGATGTTCATGTTCAGGTGAGACTTGGCATTGTGTATTTATAAAGATGTTAAAGTCGTAGCAACCAACATTTTATTTCAACATACACCCAAGAAAGTCTGGTATTGTTAGAGGACAGTTTTTTGTCGGGGATGTATACAATATTTGATTTGAGCTTAATCCAGTAGATAAATCTTCGCACTAAATCGTATTGTTTAGTTTATTTATGAGGAACAAAGACAACTGATCCATCTACAAGTGTAATATTCATCTGCTGCCCTCGGCCAGATGTTAAAATGCACAACAGCGGTGTGGCATTCACTGGCCCCAGGCATCCAACTCTCTTGCATCTCGATACATGCAAGCCATGCAATATTTGACCGCACTTCTTAGAATGTGGGATGACGATGTTCTTGTTGCCTCCATGTCTGCGAAGCACTTCCTCTTTTATTAAAAAGTATGCTTTGTTGGTAAACTTGACTCATCTAAATTATTTTTTAAATCTGTGTATTGTGGGTTTAAAAAAAAAAAAAAAAGCTCATAGGGTCTGTTTATTTTTCTCCAGTCTTTGATGCTGACAGAGAGAGCTTGCGTCTACAACATGCTCATCAACCTCATGGCGACCAGAGAAGCCGGTAAGATTTGAGTCTGATTCACAGTAGCACGGTTAGTAGAGAAAAGCACGAACAGTTCCCCACAATGACTGAGAGCTGAAGACGTAGGTGATTCTTAACAGACTAATCACTGTGGTCATTGCTCACTTCCGGGGCTCTTAAGCTCTTACCATCCCTGTGATAAAGGGCAGGGTTGTCACACCTTCTGAGTTGTTTGGCAGTTGAATAATTTGCATGTTTTGCATATAGTGTACATACTATACAAGAAGCAAATAGAAGGCTGCCGGTAGTTATGATGAACACACCAGCATGGAGGATGACGCGGTGTGACCTCACCTCTGTCTCCCAATTTTATACTATAGTAGAAGTAAACATCATAATAGTAAATAATGGTTTACTCATAGACTGTATATGAGAAGTGGACGTAGTCACCGTGACGTCCCCTTTTGGTTTGTGGACTGCAGTTTGGAAGCCTCGAGTTCAGCGTTTTGGCCGTCGCCATCTTGTTTTTTTGCAACCAGAAGTGACACGAGAGGGTGGAGCACAACCAAACGCTGAATAAGACATTTTTAGGTGACCAAAATCTTACAATTATCTTTCATGAACTGAAAACACACTGTGAAAGGGTTAAAGTAAGACGAAAACACGGACAACTCCCAGACCGGACAATGCCGTGGTAGCGACTTGTCAATCGCAAGGTAGCCACGCCCTAAAGCATCCCCTGCTTTATGGTCTATTTGACTCTAAATGGGACCATAATTTACTAAATGAACATCATGCTGTATTGAAGAAGACTTGAAACTAGTGATTGAGACCATAAACTCATGTTTACAATGTTTACTGAGGTAATAAATTAATTGAGAAGTAGGCTCATTTTCTCATAGACTTCTATATAATCAGTCTTCTTTTTGCAACCAGAGGAGTCGCCCCCTGCTGGCTGTTAGAAAGAATGCAAGTTTAAGGAACATCCTCAGTGACTTCACTTTTTAGACCCGAAGGTAGCCCACTGGGTTTACTGTGTATCCATCAATTCAATAAAAGAAAATAATTGATTAAACAGATGAAGCCCCTTAGCAGCTGATAAATAGGATTTACTTATAGGCCAAATATTTGCTGGTTATAGATTTACTTGTTTTTTTCTCAGTTTCACATAATAAAATGAGTCATTTGTTCTGATTAAGCAATCTTCAACATGCCTGTAGCCTACACCCTACATCCTAACAGCTTCCTCAGATTTTCAGGAAGAGGTATGTGGTGTAATCTCTCCAACTTGGCGGTTGAGTTACTACTCTCTAAACACCATGTGATGAACCTGTCAGCCGTCTTACAGAACTTAAATCAAACCATTTGTTTCCATTTGACTTTTCCACAGAGCTGAAGGGTTTGGGGCCAGACTTTGTGTTTGGTTTTGTCCAATCGATGGATGGAGAGAGGGATCCTCGCAACCTCCTGTTAGCCTTCCAGATTGCCAAGAGCATCATCCTCCGAGGTTATGATCTAGGTGAGAGCGCATACAGTTGCACGCACACATACACCTTTATATGTCTCACTGTTTTCTCTTTATCTCTGTCCCTCTGACCTTTTTTTGAACTTTCCATTGCACAGTTCAAGCATCACTCTATTTTGCCTCCTGTTAATTTCCTGTCTGCTGTCACAGGTAAATTCACAGAGGAGCTGTTCGAAGTGACGTCCTGCTATTTCCCCATCGACTTCAGCCCCGTAAGTCCCTGTTTACCCAGCTGCTTTTGCTTGAGAACTGACAAAAGCAGAGCGGCCAGCAGACAGTAATGTCATCACCCACTTCCTGCGACCTCAGGCTGTAGAAAATAATAATAGAGCGTCTGCGTCCTCATCTGCTCGCGCACATTTCCCATCTCTATGTCACAGATGGTCACAGTTTGTTGACTCTCTAGAGCAAACAAGCACATAGTCACAATGCTGCTCATGATGTGGGGTTTTCTGTGACAATAAGCCAGGTTTCCACCAATACGATCCTGGTAATTTTAGTCCCGGGACTGCTTTTCAAGGAACCATTGTTGTCTGCGTTTCTATAGCGGTCTAAAGACCAGCAAAGATTAGGCAAATTAGTCCGCTGACGTATGAAAAGACAACATGACATGTGACGAGGGCTGCTGGTGGTCGCAGGGGTAAACACGTTGGAAAATTAACCTAAGGTTTTGTCTCATTTCGATTATATTTACTGCTATATATATATTTACTGATGCACGTTGGATGTAAATAAATGAAATACAGAGGAGGAAAATGAAACTAAGAGCGTTCGTCTCTAGAGTAGATCATCTGTTGAGTGTTTGATGGTTATTTATTTATGGTTTAGAAAGTAACCGCTGTGAAACAATCAGAAAATATCTTTATTTTCTCTCATTCAAAGCACCGCCACACCGTCTGTTTCTTCTACCGCTCGCCCTTTCAGTTCACACAATCTCTCTTTCTTTTTTAAAATGAGTCTGGAAGCCGACAGCAGAGCCTAACTTTACTTTTAATGTTAACAAACGAGAGGAAATTCTCTCCCCTCATCTTAAAATGGTCCTAAATCAATACTAGAATACTTCCTTGTTTTATGAATGAAGCAGCCTGTGTGCGTGTGCGTGTGCGTGTGCGTGTGCGTGTGCGTGTGCGTGTGTGTGTGTTTCACCAGTGTTCATTAGTGACGATCATCCCTGCAAACTCCACATCAAAAGTTCCTGTACTTTCAGAAAGTACTATCCCCAGACCAGGGCCTTTTTGGGGGGGAAAATGTCCCCGGAAGTTAATTTCAACCCTGGTCCCTGCGGTCGGAATGCAAAAGGTTCCCAGTTCCGGGGGAAAGTTCCTGCGGTTCAGACGAGGCTATAAGGACTGCAACATTCTTTTGTGAACACGTATGTGCATTTATGAATTCTGTTTGTTGTCTGTTCTTGACTCACCCTCATTCCCCATCATCCACCCCACCCCACCCCACCCCAGCCTCCCAACGACCCCCACGGCATCACCAGAGAGGAGCTCATCCAGATGCTGAGGGACGTCCTCGCTGGAACGCCACGATTTGCCGAGGTAGGACGATCAATTTACACTTTGCTTCTTTGTGCAATGTTGGTCTTGTGACCTTCTTTCAGGCCCTAAAGAGTGTTTTTTACGTTCTGTTTTATTACTTCACTCTTCCAGTTTCTGTTACCTCTCATCATTGAGAAACTGGACTCAGATGTTCAGAGTGCGAAGCTGGACTCGATGCAGACTCTGGTGAGCTATCTCTGCTTATTATTCTGAAGTTTGTAAATGTGGATGATATACTGTAGAGTTGATATTCCCTTTAAGCAACAGAGTCACTCACTAATAACTACAGTGGAGCTGCTGAGAGGTTTTATGTAGAACTTGGTGTTACAGGGTGTACCTGGTTTCTTATCTCATCACCACACTTGATATCTTTCAGACTGCTGCTGTGTCACAATATGAACACAAGGACTTGGCGGAATTCCTCGAGGGACTGTGGGCGTCACTGCGCAGAGAGGTTTGTTTGTGATAAGTGTATACAAAAAACATGACTAGTACTTGGGATTTTATGATATGATTGGTGTGTGTATATGGTAGCTTTGTAAGGAAATATTTAAACATCTTTAAGTGTGTTTTTTTTGTGGAGATGGCACTCTACTTATTTAGTTGCTATGAATCGAAAAACCTTTTTTCCCCCCCACCCTCTCCGGCCTTTTAGTTGTGTTGTTCGTGCAGTTGCAAACAAAGCCATTTGAACTCCAAATTATGGCCCCAAGACATATGACGATGTGAGTCACACTCTTCTAACAACAGAACTGATGGATGGTTCATCAGGACCGAGAATGTAATTGAATGAAATGACTCAAAGCGCAAAGCTTTATGGGAAGAAAGGGACACGTGCAGTTTGTCACGCTCTGAATGCCAAGAAAAACAAAGTGAAGTCCGGTTTGATGCTGACATTCATCAGTATTTTCTTGTGTTCTTAACAAGCGACGAGGACAAATTCCTCCTGCTCCAGGCGCTGAAAAACACATCTGAAATTTTAAAGATCCATGTTCCATCTGTTAATGTAATCATCTCTTTGTGAATCTGAAGAACTAACTCATGAAAAAAATGTTCCCCTCTTTGTCGTTTCCTTGCAGGTGTTTCAGACGTCGAGCGAGAAGATCGAGTCGGCCGGCCTCGCCGCTCTCACCGCACTCACTTCCTGTCTGTCTCGCTCAGTCCTCAACTCTGACTCTGAAGACTCCCTCAGCACCTTCCTGGATCTCGTTCTCAAAGGTGAAATGTTGTGAAATCAATCTTATTTCTGCATACGAAAAACATTTTAATGGAAGGATGTATAAACTCCAGGAGTCGAAAGAAAGGTCAAAATGCCATGAGAGTGATAAAGGTGAACTAAATACAGTCAGTTTGATTAAAACTCTAGTTGGATGATGCAAAAACAACAAAATTGTAAAAGACTTATGTTAAAGTCTTGTTAAATAACCGACTGCATTGCCCTGGTGTAGGTAGAGTGACTGTAAGGCGGTGAGAGAGGGTGTTGAATATGTCAGAACTGTGGTTATGAGAGGGTTTACTGCAGTGTAGCACTGCTCATGTAAATGGGCAGGAAACTATACCACAGTGACTGTTCAGTTTCAACCGACTGCTTGTACAATGTTAACATGTCATATTAACGGTGTACAGGATACAGTGTTAGCCTCAGATAATGGGTTGTTTCCTGCCAAAGTGCAGTTAGACTTAAAGAGGAATTATTTTCAAAATTCATACATGTTATTCCTATGGTCTAAGACAGTCTAAAAAATATTAGTAAACATGAACATCTTTCTCCCAAATCCAAAAACTAGAGTGCTAAAACTCAAACTTGTGATGTCATCAAGTATAAAGTGTGGAACTGCTCCATAGATAATCTGATAATCTGACAACACTACAATAGAATAAAGCTCACTTAGGTTTAAAAAAGAACAAAATCAGTCTCTCAGTCATTGTCTATGGAGCAGCTACAGACTTTATACCCTATGACATCAAAAGTTTGAGACTTACTTCTCTGGTTTCTGGCTTTGAGAGAGAGGAGCTCATGTTCACTAATATTGATTGTTCCCCTTTAAGGAAACTTATCAACCAATATCGCAGCTTCATAGACTTTTATATTTAGGTCATCTACATATATACCTTTTATATAAAATCTGTAATTCTTCAGAAGGCAGTCTTGACTATAATTATAATATAGACACTGGGATTAGACTGACATTGGTTGATTTTTTTAAAGGCAGGTAAATATTTTAGACTGAAATAGTCAAAACTTTGGCCGATATGTAACTGCTGGTAAAGAATTTTATCCTTCACATCCTAAAAACCCGGTGGCAGGGAAATCCTCTATACTTCTTTTTTCGAAATCACATTTTTAACCCTCTGAGACCCGCGGGGTCGCCCGACAGTACTTTCAGAGGTTGTAGCGGGCTCAGTTTTAGCGTGAAGGTACAGGTATCATATTAAACTAGAAAACCTAGGGAATCCATTGGTTCCAACAATGTCATGCTAGCTTGTTTTCAAAGGGGTCCCTTGACCTCTGACCTCCAGATATGTGAATGAAAATGGGTTCTATGGGTACCCACGAGTCTCCCCTTTACAGACATGCCCACTTTATGATAATCACATGCAGTTTTTTGAATGCAGTATAGATGTGTTATTTTCGCCTATTCTAAAATGCATGTTTGAATATTTCTGCATACTGGGGTCCCTAAACAGTTTTGAATTACATAAATTGGGTATCACTGTAAAGCTGAGACTCTTGTGGATTCAATGAGCCCAGTTGTATTCATGTATTAGTCCCCATAGTAGCCATTGTGAAACTTGACCTCACTGTGACTATGACCTGTGGTGACCTCTAGGATAATCACAGCCTCATGAAACTTTACAGCCACAAACTAGAGACCTAGAACATTCAGAGGATGGATGGCTTTCCTAGGCAGATAAATAATAAGGGGGTTTCTGAGCAGTTTACACAACAGAAGTGATCACCATCTAATCACCGACAAATGCAGAAATTTCTTGCCGAAATCTCAAAATGTCAAAAGTTTTTGAAACCAAATCACAGCATGGCTTTTTCTATGGTGTTCCTCAAGGTCCTGGTGTCTTAATGTAGTATTTTGGAGGGAATATTGATAATTTTTTATCAATTCTTGAGTGGTAAAAAATGGTTAAATTTAGCACCAAATCTGTGTAACAAATGGTATCAACCCGGAAATTGCTGCAACAACATATGAGACATAATAGAGCATGGGAATGGCCATCATATAGTTCTATCATAATGTTGACAATGTTGTTCATAATAATGACTAGAACAACTTGACAAACATCAAAAGCATCTCAAATTAATCTTCAGGTTCCCAGCTTTCAGATGATGTACACCACTTCTATGTGACATCTACTGTTGACCTGCTATCTCCACCTAAATACCCCCTATACCTCCCTAAAAAGGACAAAAACGGGTCTAAGTGGGTCTCTTAGGGTTATAAAAGTCACTAACAGCCATAACATATCAGTATCACGCAGTGTAACATGTCCAGTGTTCTTGTTTTTTTGTTTTCTTACTAAAAGTGTGATTTTGTTCCAGACTGCAAACATCACCTGTGTGAGCCGGACCTGAAGCTCGTGTGGCCCAGCGCCAAGCTGCTCCAGGCCGCCTGCAGCGCCTCCAACAGGGCGAGCCACATCATAACAGCCGCCGTCATGCCCATTGTCATCGAGCAGTACAACAGCAGAGCAAATGTAAATATGGAAAATTGACATCCAGATGTTTGTTTAGTTTAATATTGGCACGGGGAGAGTGGTGCTCTCACTTGTACTGTTGTATTATAATATCATTTTGAGGTGAATCTCTTTTAGTTTCATTCACATATTTATGAAATCTGTGCTTATTATTGGCACCAAATTTAGAAATAGCATGTGATGATATTGGTAATAAGTGAAAAACATGACTTTTTCCTCTGCGTGCAGAGTTCCCACAGACGAACATTACTGGAGGTGGTGCAGCGATTTGTCCAGTCAGTGAAAACCTGCCAGCCTTCAGACAACGGCGAGTGCTTTTTATTGCTTTCTTACTTCTCAGCAACATATTCATTCCATGTGACATCCATTTCTTACAGCTGCGTCTTTAACAACAATAAATAATGATACAAATCCTCAAATTATACTACATTTGTTTCAGATTTTAATCTGTATGTGTTTTTTTTGAGTGGTAGAGTCTGATAAAAATCTGTTTATTTAAAGTTTTATAGCTCATCTGTTTCATGTCATTGCTGCGACCGCTGTGTTTGTGTTTGAACGTAGTCGAGCTAAAATGTCCCGCACAGTGACAAGAATGAAAAGCTTGCTGTAGTTTATTGTCTCTTGACATTAAATCATGAGTTTTCCAGATGTACTGTGAGGTAATGCGTGTTTGTGTGCGTTTAGACAGTGATCGTTTGTCATAAAGGAACTAAAGGATTCTGCTCTTTGGTTTAAAACACTGTCACTGTGTTTAGTTGTGCATAACCATGGAGACTAAAGACACAATTTGCTCTCAGATTTTAACTCCTTGGTTTCTGTTTCCTCCCTCCACATTAGAAGAGAGCGTGTTTTTAGCTTTCCGCCCGTCTCTGTGCAGCATGGTGTTTTCAGCTCTGACGGACACTAATTCCAGTCTGCAGATCACAGCCACCTTGGTGCTCACCTCACTGGTGCAGCAAACAGGTGAGATGAGATGCAATGAACTGTTGAACATTCACAGCCTACAACAGAGTCAGATTTAGTCAGACATTCAGCTCTGTTTCAACCCTACTGTCTCTCTCAGGTCTGCTGTTGTACTCTGATATCGAGCTGGCTGTAGGTCACCTGACCAGACTGCTGCTGACCGAGGAGGACGGCGACGTCAGGTCAGCCCATCTGTCTCTCTCTCTCCTCTGTCATCCTTTTGATTCATGTATTGCTACTTCTCTGTTTATCTCTTTAAAACACACCCAGTTGCCTTTACCTTAAAGGGATAGTTTGGCTGTTTTGAAGTGGGGTTGTATGAGGTACTTATCCATAGTCAGTGTATTACCTACAGTAGATGAAGGTCGGCACGCCCCCAGTTTGGAGAAGCAGACAGGAGTTACCGCACGGAAGCAAAGCAACGTACTGCTGTGGACGGGGCCGGCAGCAAAACGTATTTTGACCATCTAAAACGGCACACTATATTTAGAATATTTCCACAGCTTTACCTTGCCGTCAGACAACCCTTTCCGACGGCGAACTCAAGCCTTTGTATCCATATATGCTCTCGCCAAAGCCACCAGACTCCATTGGAAAAAAAAGACTGTAGTTTTACCTTGCAGAACGCAGGAGTTGCTGGCCAACATCTGCCTTGATCAGTTAGTTTGTTTGTGGTATTGTGTGACTTTGGTGAATCCAAACTAATCAAAGTCACACAATAACACAAACGAACCAATCAATGCAGCAGTAGACGAGCAACCCCCGTATTCTGCGAGGTAAAATTACTGGGTGTTTTTTCAATGGAGTCTGGTGAGAGCCGAGATAACGGCTCGGAAACATAGACTGTATGGCTGTCTGACGACAAGGTCAAGCGGTGAAAATATTACAAATATAGCGAATATAGCTTAAAGTAATATTGATTTTTATAGGTGGGCCTTTCTTTTAGGTGGCTAAAATATGTTTTTCTGCCGGCCCCGTCCCCAGCAGTACATTGTTTTGCTCCCGTGCGGTAGCTCCTGTCTGTTTCTCCAAACCGAGGGCGTGCCGACCGTCATCTACTGTAGGTAATACACTGGCTATGGAGAAGTATCTCATACAACCCCACTTCAAAGAATCCAAACTATTCCTTTAACACTCATACTATGTACTTTTTTGTTTTGCGGTTGAACTAAACATACATGGTATCCGTCTGAGTCTTTGTCCTGTTTCTGCTTCCAGTCTTGCTGTGGTGGAGTGTGCCGGAGCCTTAGCACAGCTGCACCCAGCAGCCTTCGTCACTAAACTGATCCCACAAGTAAAGGAGGAGATGTTTTCTGGTAAGTGGAAAAGCACACACTAAAAATGTGACATACAGTGTAAGGGAGTGTGTGAAAACACTATATAGATATTAATATTTGTATTATACAATGCTTATAAAGAGTAACTTTTCCATAATTTATTTCTTTACCTCTTTGACTCACAGTGAATTTATTTTTAGTATTTTTGACACTGATCAATAGAAATATTACTAATTTTGAAGGAAAAGAAATCTCTACAAATTGACCTAAATAAATAATAATGCATATTTTAACATAAAATAAACTAAGGTATACTAAAGTATTTGCCCCCCTTCCACTAATTCTTGAATTTACCATTTACTTTGAGGTCAGCACACTGGCAACGTCTCAATGTGTCTTCCAAATCTCTCCCTCTCCTCTCTCCTCTGTTCAGAGACCATGGATCAAGACAACAACAGAGCAGTTTCGGAGCAGCATTACCAGCATGCAGTGCGCCAGCGGTGTTTGTCCGCTCTGGCTGCGGTGTCCACCCAACCCAGTGTTGTCCAGGAGAGCACACCTCTCCTCTTGGAGGTCCTCAGCTCAGCACACACAGGTGATCTGTCTGGGAAGATGGTTTTCCGACTTCAGGCATAGACTTCATTTTCCTTCTTAACTGATTGGTGGAAGTCCACAGTGTAAATATAAACAGCCATTCATCTTTATGAGATAACATCAGGATCACAGTCTCAGACTGTAAAGACATGATTTGACAACATACAGTAGCTTAAGCACATTTTTTAAGGCCCAGATAATCTTTATCCCTAAATACAAAGAGCTGAAGGTCAAGCAGGAAGAGAGATGATACAGTAACCATACCCATCTAATTCTGAAATGTGAGTGTCAGTACTGCTAGCTGACACTTCAGATCTGCAGTGCACTTGTGTCAAATGACATGCATCAGTTATTGCATGGAGTGAAGTGTGTTGTTGATTAAATTCCCAGGAATCGTCTCACTTGTGCAGGCTAAAGAAATGAAGAAGAAGCAATGTCATTTCTTGTTTTTCTTCTTACAGGTGGTGTTGGTTTCTCAGTGGAGGAGGTGGTGATGGCGTGTCGCAGCCTCCAGAGAATAGCAGAGCAGGTTCAGGACACCGAGGAGACGGGACGATGCTTCCATGACGTCATCATCCCGCGCCTGCTGTCTCTGGCCCTCCAGGCAGCGCTGCAGGGTGAGCAGCTCCTCAACTAAAATTGTGATGATGTCCCCTTTTACCTTTCATCATATAAGGGATAATGTCCTTTTGAGGTGTCCATTATCAGGAATTAATGGACGATTGGGAAGCCAGCGTTGGACGGTTGCCTCCGCGAAGGCCATTAGCACCATGGTCACTTGCCAAAGAAAAGAAATTAAGACCATTACATTTATATTTTCATGCGTTTTGAAACCAGCCATAACTCCGTTTCCCCGGTAACACCTGAGGGTTTACTAATACCTGGAACAATCATTACCATCCCATAAGGTTCTTATGCAAAATAAATGTTGTTCACTGCAGTAAACAGGACGGACCTTGGATGCGACTTGGCAACGGGAGATAATTTCTAGTCCACTCGGCTCATAGAATCCTGTGGCTCAGGCTACGAGCCAGAAAGCCAACGTCATGCCAGCAAGATTCAAGGTCAATAACATACATACGGTTGACAAACAATGAATATAATTTGTCATAGCTAGCAAGATATCCAGCCTGGTCATTGTCCCCAGACCAATATCAAGATTTTCACGAAGAAAGTTCATGAAAGCTGCATTCATTTAGAACGGTGAGCAGACAGTTTCACTGGAGCTACTTATTAGGTGTCCATTATCAGGAATTAATGGACACCCTGGCCTGCAGCCAATCAGAATCGAGTATTCACCCAGACCATGGTATAAAACCCTATATTCCAGTCTCACCAAATAACTTCTATCTTAACTACTGATAATTTGCTTCTTTTTTATTCACAGTCCCACCACAGTCATCTTTAATAGCATAATAGTGACCTTATGTTGTACTAGACAAAAGCTAGAATGATTAAAAATGAACAATAAATATTCACCGGCTCCTTCTATCAAATAAATCTCCTCCTGGCTTCATAACTGCTATCCCATCGCTACACATTTTCCTAACAGGGATTTGAGTTGGTGACCTTCCACTCTCCTCTCTACCCATGTTGGTAAAACATGAAAGTTTTTAAAGGTGAATTATTTTAGCTGAAATAGAAACTTTTCTATTTGTGTTTTGTAGGCGAGGAGTCATCTGGTCGTCGTAGTCCTCTCCTGGAGGAGGTGGTCCTGTCCGCCATGGTCCCCATCATCTGTACTTCCTGCTCCAGGCTGCAGCCCACGTCAGTACAAACTCTCTCATTCACATTTCAACACGTTAGCATACCTCCGTAGGAAATGTCTTTGTTCTGAAAACCACAACACCATGATATATTATTTACCTCCGATATTCAGGAATATTTCTGATGTAGCTTGGTGAAATTATTAAACTTTCAAATGGGTTGAAGAGAACAGATTTAACAGGGTTAATGGTTTAATAGATGATCTTAAAAGTTTCATATCATAACCTTCATTACCACATGCATCTTGTTTCCATTGTTCCCACAGTCGCTCTCTAGTTGAAGCACTTGTTCTCTAACTGAATACAGTTTCACATGCTGCTTCTGCCTGCTGCGTTTCTGTTTGTTATGAAATCTTAAATCGGATCTATTACTTCCTGTCTGTTTCTCACCTTTTTCTTATTTAGTCTGTGTCTCAGATTTGTACTGACTGATTTGATACTGCCAGAGTGTTTTTCACGAGGTTTGTGTGGTTTCCTTTCGGGGCGTTTGATGTCGTCAGGTTGGCGGGACAGACGGCGTCGAGGGCTGTGTCTCTCTTCCTCGACGGCGATGTTTCCTTTTTGCCCGACAACTCGTTCCCTTCAAACATCCAGCTGCTCAAGGTTTGCGTGCACATGGATTTGTTTACATGAGTGAATGCACTTATTTGGGAGCTTTTCATTCAAATATTGTCTCTTCGACATCTTTGTCATTGAAGACGGTATTATAAAAATGCAACGCATTGCAGAATTATTATCTGTTTACCTCATTTATATTTTCCACCACTAATTTGCAGCAGTTTTTAAGGGATAGTTTGGGTGTTTTGAAGTGGGGTTGTATGAGGTACTTGTCCATAGTCAGCGTATTACCTACAGTAGATGACAGTCAGCACGCCCCAAGCTTGGAGAAGCAGACAGAAGTTACCGCACGGAACCAAAGCAATGTAACTTTAGCCACCTAAAAGAAAGGCCCACCAAAAAAATATCAATCAGTTTAAGTGTACGCTATATTTAGAATATTTCCACCCTTTACCTTGCAGTCAGACAGCCCTTTCTGATGGGAACTGAAGCCGTTACATTCATCTATGCTCTCTCGCCAAATCAACCAGGCTCCATTGAAAAAATTAGCAATTTTATCTTGTGGAACACGTGAGTTTGCTGGTCTACCGCAGCCTCGATCGGTTAGTTTATTCGTGTTATTGTGTGACTTTGGTGAATCTGAACTAACCAAAGTCACACAATAATACAAACAAACTAACCAATCAAGGCAGCGGTAGACCAGCAACTCCTGTGTTCTGCGAGGATAAATTACAGTTTTTTTCAATGGAGTCTGGTTACATTCGCGAAAACAAAAATAACTGCTTCAGTCGCCCGTCGGAATCATAGACTGTACAGCTGTCTCACAGCAAGGTAAACCAGCGAATATAATCTAAATATAGCGTATAATTTAACAGATTTTTTTATTAACTGTATTTCTTTAGGTGACAAAAATATTTTTTTCTGCCAGCCCCACCCACAGCACTACATTACTTTGCTTCTGTATGGTGACTCCTGTCTGCTTCTCCATACTGGGGGCTTGCCAACTGTCATCTACTGTAGGTAATACACTGACTATGGATAAGTACCTCATACAACCCCACTTAAAAACACCCAAACTATACCTTTAATGTCAAAGTGTGAAAAGTGTGATTATTGACTCATGTTATGTTTTCCTGGAAGCAGCAGGGGGACCCGTGGAGCCAGTCTCAGATGGTTTGTCTGCTCATGGGATGTGTGTGTTCGTTACCTCGCAGTGTGAGTCTCAACTTGAACACCTAATTCTGCTTTCACCGAAGGTCTTGCAAAAACATAGATGTTTCTGGTCCTGAAGACGTATTCTGAGTGTTGCGTATGCATTTTAGGTGGAGGTGCCTCGTATAGATCAGCTGCTGTCACAGCTGGAGGAGATGAGCTGCACCTGCAGCCACCCGCTCTCATACACCTCTGCCGCAAAGTGCTTTGCCGGCCTGGTTAATAAGAGACCGCAGGGTCAGTTTGTGTCTTTACACTCCTGTCACGAGTCAAGTTTTTGTTCCAAAAACCTGAGTGACTCAACTAAGCGGTTTGGTTTCTTCTTCAGGTGATTCTCTTGACAACCTAATCCAGAGCACCTTGAAGAGAGTGTGCAGTGAGTTGGACTCTGCGTCTTCATCTGTACGCTCTCAGGCCTTCACCCTCATGATCTGGGTAAGAGTCACACTGTTTTCAACATGTCTACTGATGATTGTTTTCATCATTATTGTTTTAATCTGCTGGAATAATTTTTTGCCAAATAGAGGTCAGAATATCTGGTCAGATATTTAAGACACTAAGGTTTAAGTTTATTTCACTCAAGCCCCATTCCCGTTGGACAAAAAAAACACTTAACACCTTCTAACGTCTGGCTTTTGCCTTCAGTGGGAAAGATTAGAATCAGAATACATTCCCGGAACAAAGGACTCTGCAGTAGTCACGGGTGTTTGACCCTTTTCCCCGTGCGATGCTATGTGATTGAAGTGAATATATAATAGATAAAATCAACAGGGATTTGGACAGTTATTGTAATTTATTAATGTACAAAACATACAATTAATATGCTCTCCTCAAAGCCACCAGACTCCAGTCAGACAACCGTCATTTCACCTCGCTGATCGTCGGAAAACAAAACTTCATTCAAACTCAACAGAAACAAAATAAAATTGACATCTTTGTTAGTCTTTCCACTGTTCCAACAATCACCAACTCTGGTCTGAGAGTTTGAAAGAGAGACTGAATACGTAACAGATGTAAAAAAGGAGTAACCACCGTAACATTTACACTGTTTACTTCTACTACTTGGCGTGACGTTGTGACACACCAGGGGGAAAAAACCCCCAGAAAGGTCAGTGCAACGGCCCAGCATACTTGCAATGGGAAAGGAGTCCATCACCTATTTTTAGCATGTTTTCCCGGTTTAAAAAAACCCACATACACTCTCTAATTATGGTGGGAAAAGGGTATTGTTTAGCTATCGGCAGTCTATCAATAAATCAAGTTAATTGGTTAATAAACAGAAGTATATGTTAGTATAAGAAGCTGCAAGTGCAATAAAGTTTCTCTTGTCTCCAGGTTGCCAAGGCGCTGCTCCTCAGATACCACCCTCTGTTCACAACACTGACTGACAAGGTAAAAATAGATTCTGCTTTATTAAATACAACTGGACCTTGTGTTTCAATATAACAATGTTATTCTTTCACAACGTTTGTGTGCCGATATAAACTGGCCTTGTTTTAATTTTCCGTCGACTGTGTATCTCTAAAGCTCTTCTCTCTGCTCGATGACGCTGACATCGGTCCAGCGGCAGCAGACGGCTTCTCGCTGCTGATGAGCGACTCCGCCGACATCCTGAACCGCGGTTGCCACGCCGACGTTCGCATCATGTACCGCCAGCGCTTCTTCAGCGAGAATTCAGCCAAGTTGGTCGAGGGCTTCAACACTGCGCCGCAAGGTACAAAAAGCAACAGCACGGCTGAGCAGATTGGTTATTAGAAATAAACTTCAGCCAGTTAAAGCCACGATGTGTATAAGTTCTGATGTCAGAGAAGGCAGAACGCTGCACGCTGCTCTCCATTAGACAGTCCATGAATGATCACAGAAAAAAACCCACCTCATAGTTCAAAGTAGAGCAACTTGCTGACATGAATACAGAGATTCAGTCATCCATATTTGTATACATTAAAGAAAAAGAGGAAATGATAGAAGGAAATACAACCTGTTTTAGGAGGCTTCATATCCATTCTTCTGTCTGATGGAAGTCTCAGACTTTTAAACCTGGGGTAATTTGCAGTGTGAACATTTATGGACATATATAGGAGTCTGAAGTTTTTTTATTTTGTTCTACAGTTTTAGATTTAATCCGTTAATTCCCACCAAATGCAGTGTATGAAAAATCATTCGCACCTGAGGTTACATTAGTTAGTTACCATAGGTTTTTGCATTTTGGTTAAAAACTCAAACAACATTTACAGAATATTTAAAAGACTATAAAATCTCCCCAAAAAATATAAATAGCCTCTGAATGAAGTGACTTGTTATTTTGGAGGTTTTAGACTTCTGGTCTTCTCCTGTGAGCAGATATCTCAGGTTATAAGTGCCACGTTAAAGGGTAACGTTGGCATTTTTCAACCTGGACTGTATTTTTCCATGTTTTTTTGTTTAACAAACTAATAGGAACAACAATTTCTGAAACTGATCCAGTATTGAGGAAGAACACTGTAGACAGCAGCTGCTCACGGGCTGCAATATGATGCTATTGGGGCAAGCTGGCACCGTCATTTATGTCCACTAAAAGTGCTTGTTTTTGCCATGACAGGCTCTGATTGTTATTATAAGTGTCTGACATTATGGAAAGAGTCTCACTAAAGGAGAAGTCTCATCCTGAAATCTGGCGAGGTGACGTGTTGCCGGAAGACAACGGTGGAATAGTGGAATACAACCACTGTGGAGTGTTGGACTACAGAAAGCATAGCTTATTGTTTATCGATATTGATTTTCAATGTCATGGCTGAATATTTAGATGATTTTACAGCGCTCTCCCTCAATACTATGTTGTCCCCATTAGTCACTTAGACATAAATACATGAGAAAATAGAGTCCAGGTTGAAAAACGTCAACGTTACCTTTCAATGTTATTCATTGTCTGTGTCCTCTACAGAGAAGAAGCCCAACTACCTGAAGGCTCTGTCTAACATCGTCAATAAACTGCCCAAGCAGGTTCAAGTCACTGAACTACCAGCGGTGAGTAAAGAGCGCGGCTGCAGTCCTGCAAGTTCATTTTCAAATAGTACTAATAAATGACTGTAACCAGTGAACGCCTGCCACTTAATTAAAAATGTAGAAAACCTGGAAAATGATCAGTGTTAACGTGAAGTTTTTTGTACCTATCCAGCTCCTGTCTCTGCTGTTGGAGGCCTTGTCCTGTCCTGACACGGGCGTCCAGCTGTCCACCCTGTCCTGCCTGGAGCCCGTCCTCATCAACCCTCCACCAGCGATCATCCAGAAGCTAGAGGCTTTGATCAGCAGGTTGCTGGGCCTCACCTCCAGTCCAGCCATGGTTAGTGAGACCTCGTACCTGACGGTGTTTTCTGTACTGATCCTGTTTGTGAGCAGTAAAAGGTAAAAGTATCAGCAGTGTTGGGGTGATCAAAGCTAAACCTCGCACGGCAGCTGGATTCTCGCGATGTCACGAGATCTTGTGAGAATCACAGGATCACAGCTCACATGAAAATCCATCTTGTCAGGCTTCAAATAATGCATTTGTGTCCGGCAAGCCAGTGCACGGACCAATCAGCGTCCTGTGAGGTGTGTTCTAAACAACAATGGCGGCTCCTGAACAGGTTAGCGTAGATGCTGCAGTAGCATCAGTTGTATCAGAACTGGAGAGTATTTCTTCATTGAAAGAAGAGCAAAAAATGGCACTGAAGGCTTTTCTCGATAGAAGAGATGTTTTCGCTCTTCTCCCGAATGGCTTCGGCAAGAGTTTGATTGACAGATGGTTCATCCAATCAGCTGCCAAGGTCACCTCCACACTAACCAGCTCGGTCCTGGTGTTCAAAGGTACCAGACTGTGTCTTAATTAGTTGGATGAGGCTGCTCATTATAAAGCAGGAACATGTTAAGTAGCCAGAGCTCTAACCGATATTTTGTTTGTTTCTTGCAGTCCGTACGAATCGTCTCATTGCGGTGCATTCATGCCGTTTCCCGCTTCCCTGAACATGAGGTAAAACTCATAGAATTATGTATGTTGTGAGAACCTTGTGAAGTTGTTAAAATACTTTCTTAAAAACTTAAATTTAGAGTCTCTGCTTGACCTACACTCAAATAAGTATAAGCTTTGAGGAAACTCATTATTTACAGACGGGAACCCCAGATGGTCCCCCGAAGAATTGTGAATAAATAAAATGTTCACTCCACTTCCATCCAATTAACATGGATTCTTAAATTAACCCATTTGGGTTTTTTATATAGCAAAGAAAAACCTATTTACCTCTGGTGTGTCGATTGTATGAGCAGTTTAAAGCTGCACAAGTTCTGAAGTTCTGTTTCTCAGAAGAATATTGTAAAAATATGGCTGCAATAGAAAATAGTGTTCTATGTCATACATTGAAACACTGCAAATTTGTTTACATTATTATTCTATTTTTATGGACACTGGAAGAACATCTCCCCCAGACACTTTTTAGTTTACTGATGTCATTTTTCCTTCAACATTATTTCACTGCTTCAGGTCATGCCGATTCGGACCCGAGTGCTGCGAGCTCTGGCCCAGCCTCTGGATGACAAGAAGAGGCTGGTGAGGAACGCGGCGGTTCAGGCTCGATTAGATTGGTAAGAATCAGATACCACCGTTTAACCCTCTGAGACCCGCCATCCCGACCAACTTTACTGTCTGTCAGAGGCTGTAGCAGGTTCAGTTTTAGAGCTAGAGGGAAGTTACAGGGAAGGAGACTACATTTTGGCGAGGAAAAACTGGCATAACCATTTTCAAAGGGGTCCCTTGACCTCTGACCTCAAGATATGTGAATGAAAATGGGTTCTATGGGTACCCACGAGTCTCCCCTTTACACACATGTCCACTTTATGATAATCACATGCAGTATAAATATGTTTTTTTCGCCTATTCTAAAATTGTGTTTGAATATTTCTGCATACTGGGGTCCCTAAACATTATTAAATTATATAAATTGGGTATCACTGCAAAGCTGAGACTCTTGTGGATCCAATGAGCCCAACTGTATTCATGTGTGATGATGTTAGTCCCCATAGTGGCCATTTCATTGTAGTGAGACCATTTTTGGAAGATTGACCTCACTGTATAAAATGACCTCTAGGATAATCACAGCCTGGTGAAACTTTACAACCAAAATCTCCAAATGTCAAAAGTTTTTGATTCCAAATCACAGCATGGCTTTTTCTATGGTGTTCCTCAAGGTCTTGGTGTCTTAATGTGGTAGTTTGGAGGGATTATTGATAATTTTTATCAATTCTCAAGTGGAAAAATATGGTTAATTTTACCACCAAATCTGTGTAACAAATGGTATCAACCCGAAAATTGCTGCAACAAATTATGAGACATAATAGAGCATGGGGATGACCATCATATAGTTCTATCATAATGTTCTAAACCTTTATACACTTTCACAATTTATTTTAATTAATTAATTCATGTTTATTTTTGATTGATGACTAGAACAACTTGACACACAGCGCTGAGCTGCATCTCAAATTAATCTTCAGGTTCCCAGCTTTCAGATGATGTACACCACTTCTATGTGACATCTACTGTTGACCTGCTATCTCCCCCAAAAGACCCCCTGTACCCCTCTAAAAAATACAAAAATGGGTCTATTGTGGGTCTCAGAGGGTTAGGAGACACACTTGAAGGATATTTAAAATCCTCAATAAATTCAAAATCACAATGTATCACATCTCTGTCATGACAGAGTTCTTCGTTTCAGTGGTATATTTGCTCATCGCTTTGCTTGTCCTCTTTTTCCAGGAAGCAAATTGGCAGATAAACACCCCAAATCTGAAAGTTCTGCTAAGTTATTTTGAATACAACGCCCTGTAACTGCTTCCTTTTTTAATGGTCAGGTGTCAGATGAACACAGTGTATTTATATTTGGTTTGTCTCTTTCTTATTTTCCCTCCCAGGTTCCTGTTAGGAAGTGCTGGCGGAAGTTGATTCCACTCCTCAAACACAAACCCAAGTCTCCCATCCTCCCTAAACCTGGAAGAATACAGATGTGGGGGAAGTCAAACTCCAGGACCAGGTACCAAGGACCGAAGCTGCACAATCCACACAACAGCTTTCTCTCCTCGGTTAAAGTCTCCACCTTTTGTATCTTCCAGCATCCCTCTATCCTCCCTGCTCTCCTCTTTTCAACCAGAATCCCTCCACCCCCCCTCCACCTTCTCTCCCTTTTTACTGAAGTGTTATTGTTGTCTGTATCTTCATGAACGCACAAATAATAAGAGTATGTGGACTGACTGCAGAGCATCGTCTAAGTTGAAAGAATGAAAATGACCAATATGTTACACACCACACGTACGTCGTTGTCTTTCTCACTACGTATTGAAGAAAATGGAACGTCAGATTGTGTGGAGGCATTTCAGTTGTTTGAAAAAAAATGTGACTTAAAGTGCATTTTAAATCTTGAGTTAATGACCGTCCTAAGAGCCTTTAGTTTGATCTTTTAGGTTTCCTACTTGGCCAGATCAGCAGCTAAAATACCCCTCAGAAATCCTTATATAATTATAATGAAATGAAGAACAGTATTTTTTTTATTTCTAGTATGGTTACTTGATAAGTAACTAATTAAAGGTACGGTTGGTAGTGTTGTTCAAATCCTTTTTTTTGTTATATTTGGTTGTTGAAATTCTCATTACATCCCGACAGCAATCAATAAATCAAATGCTCTGATAAACAAACAAAAAACAATTTGGTGTCTGTGGCTGTCGCAGGACTAAGTAATAAGCCCGTCCAATCATTTCATTCATTCCTGAATATAATGATTGGACAGCCTACCTACCTGTCTACGCACCTGACCGTACATTCTTTGCGTGTCGCTGGAGTCTTCCACAAGCCGCTAGCTTGACAGCTGTGAGTATTAACAATCGCCATGTTCGTTGTTTACGTTCATCATGATCATTTTGGGGGAGTGTCTTTGGAGGGAGGCCTGAAACGACAGGCTGTCGGCAACACTGGGCTTATTTTTAAAACCTAGTGTACTCTTGCTGGTTTCTCAGCATTACCTACCCTGCCTTTAACTAACAAAATAATCAAAAAATTGATTAACAAAATATCTTTGAATGTGTCTACTCCTATACGAAGCGAGAAAGCAACCACCGTACATACATTGAATGGGAAAAGTCACCGCAGTGCCTGTTGGTGATGAATGATCTCATGAACTGTGGTGGCAACATGTTTTTTTTTTTTACTTTATTACCATTTTGAGAGTTTTTTGGCTGCTGCAAACATCAAAGATGTCCACTTCACTGCATATAAAGATATGGACTGACAGCCAAATGAGAGCAGCACTGACCCAGCAGCCACTGATAGCCTTTTATCTCCTCATCTGGATGAATGTGGAACTGAGTGGTAATGTTTAATATAACAGCAGCTGGTGGTGCGTTTGATTCGTGTCACCCTGGCGTGCCAGTTGGGTGGAGTTGTTGAGACAGATTGTCCTCTGGCTCACAGGGTGACATGAATCATGCGTTACATCTCCGCTGAGATCGTTTTAAGATTAATTTTACATAAGGTTGAGCTTAATGTAGGTTAAATTAAGATTGTAAGTTATGTGACGAATATGACAAACATCTGCCTTGTATTCTCGATATTTAAAACAAATATTGATGCTATATCATAGTTATTGTGGAGTTATTGCAGTAGGGTCGGCTGACTTTGGACCTCACATCAACCTATGCCAAGGAAATAGACAATATTTAAAATGTCATTAAAACATTCTTTATAATTATACAAAATGCATTTAATGTCTTTTTTTTTTATACGTTGTCAAATGTCATCACCTGAAAATCAAACAAGAATATCAAACAGGTTTTATTAAAAAAGGAAATCAAACTGGAGCACAGCTCTCATTGGTTACACATGATATCACAGCTGTAGTCATGTTGTCATGTTTCTATGGCAACTACAGATCCAACCCATCCATCATTAAGTTATTGGTACGAACATGTCGGGGGTAAAAAATCTGAAAGGGAATTAAAAATTTGGAATTACATTTCACAGTGCCTGATTCACTTATTTAAAGGCTGAACAACCAAACAAGGCACACGACAATTTATCAGTGTCAAAGACAGAAATGTTAAAGACGGTAAAATGAGCTCTGTGCAGGTTTTTTTTTTTTTTCTTTAACTAAACTGGCAAATAAGCAAAAGATTCAAGTCAGAAGTTAAAAGACGAGTGAATCGAACTTTTGGTTTTTCGCTCCTCTTCGGCACTGGAACATCAGTTCAGACTGGTTCTCAATCTCCTTTAGCACGCCGCGCTCCCCGAAACACAACAGCAAAATATTACGGGTGTAAACATGCAGAGTATTAAACCTTAAAACACACCTTTTAAAAATGACTCATTAAAATAATCACAGGATAAAATCAAAAGTTAACATTGGAAATATGTTTTCAACTCATGACCTGCCTCCCCGTCATTAAGAAACTTTTTAAAAAGTGTTTCTTAAACTTTTAAAATGTTTAAAAAAAACCCACTTGGATTTGTCCTCAGCCTGAGACACATAAAGACACTTATAATGGACGACATACACAATCAAAACTTAAAGACACTGGGCTCGAATCTCTGGCTTAACGCAAAGTCACGTATCAACACGGTGTCACTTATTCATGGTGCTAGATTTAGCATTTTATCATCTATGAACCATGAGCACATTAATGCTGGCACGTTGAAACAGTGTAAACACATGAGACCTTCTCTGAGAAGTCAAATTGAAAGCAAAATACACAATACATCTCATATTTCAAAGCATTAACAATACAACTGAAATAAAATGGTGGCTACCATTCATACTTAAGTATTAGTTTACAATGTGCTGTGTTAGGTCCTGATCACATAGAGCGTGTTTTAGCAGCCTGGGGGCGGCTTTTTCTGATTGTTTTCAATGAGAGTGAAGCGTTTTGCGTTGCTGAGCGCCTCGCGTTTTTACAGGAGTGCCCTGAACGCCTCGAGTTGAACAAAATAGAGAGGCGAAGTCCCGCCCCTTCCAGTGGCCCCCGTGGGACCTTATTTCAGAAAAAATATGAACGGTAGTCAACGGCAAGAGCTCTATTTTTTTTATCCTGTTTGAATTGCGCCATCAATCACACATATGTCTGTCAATTTAAAACATCATTTTGAAGGTAAGAAGGTCACAGTTTGTCGTAGTATCATTTAGTTTTGTGTCAAACCGCTCAGTGAACTACATCTCTCGTCTTGCACAATATACGTCACCAACACTAGCTAACTAACTAACTTAGCTGTGACCACGCACAAATGAAACGTTATCTGACCTGATGTGTTTTATCCAGCGACTCCTGGTCTTTTTATCAACCGGGAAGAGAAAGAACGAGTGAGACCCGTTGCTGGTGTGAGTACATCCCAGTATGAAACACACAGCCATCGTAGCTTCAGAGAGAGAGACGTCACTTAGGCGACTTTTGGGTGTGTCGTCTTTCTAATTATGTATTTTCAGTCCGATACTTAAAACAGTTTAACAACAGTTTTTCTTGACTTGCAAAATTATGTTTTAAATTCACAAACATATGCGGGATTCATGGCGAAATTTAAACTGGATCAAAAAAATATTTGTCTCTTACTGTCGACTACCGTTCATATCGACGTCATTATCGTTTTTTTCTCTTTGCGGTGATTTTTTCTGGATACCCGGAGCGATATGAGTTTACCAACTGTAGGCGCTCCGTCTGGCCGGGCAACAAAAAGGCAGTGCGGTGCGCCCCGTGTGATCAGGACCTAGATGTTTGAAAATGCGACACATAGCACCTTTTGATATGCCTTAACTGCAAGCTCTGGTCCATACTGCCTTATCCCCCATCCCTATCCATCCTTCTGTCTTTCGTCTCACTTGTCAAAAGAGGCTGTCGTGTTGGTGCAAGATTTTCAGTCCAACAGATGCACAGAAAGTCTTTGTTGTGGGAGAAAGATTTGGGCTTTACAACAATGCTGGCCAGCAGCACCATTTATAAGTCTAATCAGTCAGCGGCGCTGCAGTCGAAAGGGTGACGTCGGCTGGTGGCGAGGTCGACTGGAGACAGGTGGGGAAATGATGACGGATCCTAAAACGATGAATCACTAGTGGTTATTTCCATGTGGTTCCCGCTTCCAGCAGTGCAAATACCAAAAATGTGTTTGTATTTGTGTAACTACAAAGCTTCTTTTTCCTTGTCGAATGATTGTAGCAGCAGGAGCTCCTCTTCTTTGTCCCGAGCTGGTCACGACAGTGTGACACGTCACGTCACATGTCGTGTAAAATGCAGGTTAAAAAATGTTATGAGTTTTTTGATATGGTTTGGAGGAAAAAGGGGTGAGGATCAGATGGCCATTGGATCTCTTCTGGTGAAGTTGCAGTCCCACACGATGCCGTCCCCGCTGGGAACATGGCCGGAGGGCAAGAGGACCCGTGTGAACCAGTGACTGGGGAACAGAAGAACAAGTAAGTATAGGCTGGAAACAATTACTGGCTTTGTCAAAGGAGTCTGGTGGCTTTGAAGAGAACATAGATAACGGCTTCAGTTGCCCGTCAGAAAGGGCGTAAATATAGCGTACACATAAACAGATTTTTTTAGGTTAGCCTTTCTTTTAGGTGGCTAAAATATGTTTTGCTGCCGGCCCCGTCCACAGCAGTACATTGCTTTGCTTCTGTGTGGTACCTCCTGTCTGCTTCTCCAAACTGACGGTGTGCCGACCGTCATCTACTGTAGGCAATATGCTGCCTTCAAAATGGAACTCGTGTGCTCGGAGTTAGTACGTGGTAAGTCCAACACAATGTGCTTGGAGTTCAAGTGGTTAAGTTGTGAGAACACCGCTGCTAAGCAATGGCAATATTAACGTGACTGTGGGCGTCTAGAAGCCACAGAGGCTAACAATTTAGCAAGCTAGTGAGCAGGTAACGTAAAGCCACGGTCACAAGTGAATCAACATTCCCATTCACTTCTATACTATGCTAGCGAAGGGGCGAAAAAACCTCTGCTTCCGGTTGCGAAGCAAATTTGCATCTTCGCTTTCGCGTGGAGTTCAATTTTAATGAACTTTCGGTTTGAATATCGCCTTGACAGGCGATGGCCACTCGCCTGCATTCACGCATGTGTGACCATATCTTAATGCAGGAAATGCAAAGGCATAATGACAGAGGAGAAAGATGAGGCTGTTGGGAATATCAACATTTTCCTTAGATCTATTATAAAATGACAAAGAAAAACTCTATACGACTAAAATTACACTTATGTGCCGAAAAATGAATTTCCATGGCCTCAGCCATTTCTGACAACGTCAACAAACTTGAGCTTTCATGAATAAGTACCTCATACAACCCCTCTTTAAAAAATCCGATCTATCCCTTCAAGGTTTTCATGAAATCAAACCCCATTTTATGGTCTGAATGTATTTTTCCATTCTGTAATCACCACCTCTTTCTAGTAGTTGTATTTCTGACAAAGGAGCTGCTTTGCCGTAGGATTAAACTGCACTTGCTTTCACCATGGTAACACGGAGATTGTTGCCAAATCAACCGTGACTGAAATTCCAATTACATTTTCACAGGCCTCATTTCGGAACATGAGTAACTGAACTCACCTCCTTTTCTCCACACCCAACAGTATCTTCCAGTTGTTCATTGGACCATGATGATATGGATTTTTGAAGACCTGCGTTAGAACACAAGAAACATAAAAAGACGTTTGTAGTTTAGACGTTGTATTTGACACTAAATACCTGCAGTTAACAATGTTATTGAAGCTTTTTGTCTCCATATGTAGGATTTGATGTGCTGTGACAGGTGCAAACCTGATTTGTGTATTAGTATATGTACCTTGCCCTTCTCCTGGAGTCTTTTGATCTCTCTGTTGTTGATGTGCCGCTCCACGCTGGTCTCTCCTCTGCTGATGAGTATGCTGTGCCAAAGGGTGAGTCCTCCGAGAGCTACCGTCACCGAGCTGCAGGGAGGATATATTACTGTACAACCTGAGCCGTCTGCACAATGTTATCTGATGTTTTAAAATATAAGTGGAGAAGGGTTCCTTACCTGGTCAGCACCCAAAGGAAGATGATACACTTTTGAGCAGTTGTCTCTGTGTAGGCGTCGGTTGGAGGAGGGGTCTGATAGTACCTCTGAAGGGGACAGGAAGTAGTAAGGCTTACATATTCATGCTGGTGTCACCTTATTTCACTTTCGGATCTGATCCAAGGATGTTTTAGCTCACTGCTCTCTGAGGTCATGTTGGCTCAGGATCAAAAGGCTGCTGACAGTATGGGAACGTAACATGCTGGATCCTGTTCCTGGTTCTGGGTGGCTTTCAAACTAATTAGTATTCAAAGTCTAGAGTTGTTTGTTTACCAGCTGGTGCACAACCACCTTTGATATAAGACCGTCCTGGTTCAGAGGTAAATGTGAGAGCAGAAAGCAAAGATCCTTTTCATGTCTCCTGTTTCGCTTATCACTTGACATCTGAGCTCGTCCTCTGCCGTCTTGCTACCATGTGGCAGGTGCCACCGTACTAATCATCTACTTGTTCCATTAGCAGCAACAAACAAAAACAACAGAGTTGGGTTTTTTGGGGTGGTAGTAGCTTAGAGGTTAAAGGGATAGTTTGGGTGTTTTGAAGTGAAGCAGACAGGAGTTACGGCACGGAAGCAAAGCAACGTACTGCTGTGGCCGGGTTCGGCAGCAAAACATATTTTAGACACCTAAAAGAAAGGCTCACCTAAAAACATCAATCAGTTTCAGTGTATGCTATATTTAGAATATTTACGCCGGTTTAACTTGCCGTCAGATAGCCCTTTCTGACGGTGAACTGAAGTTTCGTTGTATCCATGTATCCTCTTGCCAAAGCCACCAGACTCCATTGAAAAATACTGCAATTTTACCTCGCAGAACACGGGGGTTGTTGGTCTACCGTTGCCTCCATCGGTTAGTTAGTTTGTGTTATTGTGTGCCTTTGGTGAATCTGACCTAACCAAAGTCACACAAAAACCCAAATAAACTAACCAATCGAGGCAGAGGTATGCAGGTTCAAATACAGCCATAGACTGTATAGCGGCCTCATGGCAAGTACCTCATACAACCCCACTTCAAAACACCCAAACTATCCCTTTAAAGAAAAACTCCACCTGCAGATAATACTGGTGGTCACTTGTTGTTCATAGGCGTGATGGTGCAGCATGACTGATAATTCTTGCGGCCTCACCTCTATAGCACTGTAGGCCTCCAGAAACAAGTCCTTGCTGCTGATGCTGCAGTAGATGCAGCCCAAGGTCATGTACAGGCAGAAGGAGAAGAAGTAGCGGTGGTTGCAATGGCCCACACAGTTGTTCAACCAGGCTGGAAACATGTTCAGTTCAATGTGTACAAAACACTTGAAACATTTAAAAAGCACAAACGGTGAACACGGTAAAACATAGTCATGCATTCTCTTTTGCTTGTTAGAAGGATACGACAGTGGTGGTCCATCTTCAAAATACACCTGTAATAAAAACAGAAACCGTTTACCATGAAGGACTTTTTTAAAAACTGACGAACTCTGTACATGAGTTATTGTTTGATTATCTTACGTGTTGCAGATGCTGCAGTGGTGCGTCCTGGCCGGTTTTGGAGTGATGCATTTCTTACAGATGGACACGGAGGGAATTTGAATTTTGTCCTAAAATAAACACAAAAAGATATACTGTATTACTGTCTTACAACAATCGAACCAACCAAGTGTTAAACCGTGTGGCAGTGAAGAAGAAGACAGAAATATATTCAGAGCATTAACATAGCAGCAAACTACTATTTCCTGTGTAAAGATAGAGTAAAGTAATGAAGTCGCTCTCCATCTGTGTGTGTTATAATCCGAGCTTCTCCTTGCTTTGTTGATATAGCCGGGCTGTGTTTTAGTGCAGGGGTCTTCAACGTTTTTCAGGCCAAGGACCCCCAAACTGATGGAGAGATGGAGCAGGGACCCCCTAGTATATATATTATATAAAATTGTGTTTTATATTAAACTGGGCCTAGTGCCATGTATAAATGTACCTTGTTATTGTGCATTCAATACTAAGCTATTCAAATAATACACAGGTTCATATATTCATGTTTTATTTTAAACATGTGCAAGGTACAGTGAGTAGATCAATTGTAATAAATAATAATAATAATAATAATAATAAAAGAAAATAAAAAAAAAAAAAAGAAGAAAATTTCGCGACCCCCCCTGCAGTACCTCCGCGGACCCCCTAGGGGTCGCGGAGCCCCTGTTGAAGACCTCTGTTTTAGTGCATGTGAGCGTGGCCCACTGGCTAGCTCACGGCCGCCGCTCTGCACTCATACGGTGGTTACAGCTGATAACACTGTCCCGACAGAATCGTAGCACCCACCCTCTGGTTCCCCCTCAAGTTAACACAGTTAGCACCATTAGCTGCGAGCATGGATGTATTATAAGAACTGGATACTGGATCCAAGATGGCGCCTATTCATTCAACTCAACTCGTCAGTGCGTGCCTCCCTTTGTGTGCGGCTAGCGGGAGAGCAAACAGGTTTTTTGACTGCAGTGAAAATGTTGTTTTTCAAAGGCTAAATGCCAACAAATATGGATTGAAGCAGAATATTTTATTAGATTTTGCTACTACAAAGTAGCAAAAATATATATCTTTTATAATAATTATATATACAGACTTTTGTTTAAATTATCCAGTAAGTGTGTCGTTGTGATTTTTGTAATACATGTGCAAATCTAATTTGGACAACCTCACAGCAGACAAATCCTGGCACAACCCCTCGTGATCTTTGGCGCCCCCCTTAAGGGGTATCCAGACCCCAGGTTGGGAACCACTGTTCTTTACTCCTTTAACTGAGCTGTGCCTGACAGCACTCACAGTATCAATCTTGCTACACCGTGTCAGAAATTTCCTCTCAGCCTATGAAGAGTTTGGTACCTTGGGTGGATATCCTGGGGAGGTGGTGGTGGCCTTGTAGTAATGGAAGACCACCATGATAAGGAGCCAGTGACCACAGCAGAGGTGCCAGACGATCCAGTACACAGGGTAAGTGCTGAGAATTGTGGGTAGGACGAACAGGTAGATGATGACCACAACTGAGGTCGTCAGTAGTATGACAAGACAGACAAACACCTGAGAGAGGAAAAAGACATGAGAGGGTGAGGAACGTAGTTTGGGGGTTGTAGGGAGAAGAGAAGCATCCAGAATAGAAATCCCAACAGCTCACCACTCCAAACCAGCGGGTCACATTGTCCACGATCCAGTAGACGGGTTCAAACGCACAGTCCAGCAGAGTGTCCGCGTTGGTGAGGCTGTTGAAGTACAGCGACTTGAGCAGCAGCTTGGCGTAGCTCCACAGCTCCAAAACCCTTCCTCCGATCCACGGCTTGGTCGCCCCGCCGCCTCGGCCTCCTCTCTGCGTGCGGCACAGCCTGCACCAGCGCAGCGAAAGTCTCATGGCCCGGGAGAGCTGCCACCTCCAGCTGCTGCCCGTACGCATGCCACCGGGACCTCCTCGCCTACACACTCTGCCCTCCAGACACACGCAAACACACAGACACACGCACCAGCAATGACAAACACAGGCTGTGAAAAACAGCAGTTCTTCGTAGCGTAGCCGCATAACCGCTGAGCTTTCCATTGTCATTTCTGCCTATTTCAGCAGAAGTTGTGAGAGCAGAGGCAGCACGAGGGACCTCCGCTACTAGAAAGTGCTAGTCAAGTCCTGTGACGGCATCCTCTGTGTGACACATGTCCGTCAAAGAAAGCAGGTATCAGGTAAATGAGCTACGGCCATCAGCCCCTACAAATAAACTTCTCCTGTTAATAATTCACCACAAATCCACATCCCCAGGCCAGAAGCATCTTAGAAACTTGCAGGGGAGATGCAGAGTGGTAACCCTATAAGATGGAAATGCAGTGGGGGTGAATATCTTAAGAAGGAAATAAAGTAGCAACCTGATCCAGCAGGGCGTCATTTCATGAAAGTGAGTATTGGTTACACAGATAAGGCTTGTTCGGGTTCTCCAAAATAGGATGGCATTAATAATGAGAGCTGCTAATCAGGGACCTTAAGTAGACAGTAAGGCCCGTCAACAAGCTGCCCTCTCTCTTTGCTATCAGCTGTTACTTGACTATCCATAGTGACCACACCTGTAACCTTTCCTACGACCCTCTTTATTTCCTTTTTTTTTAAGTTAAATGCATTATCTGATTGCAAATAATTTTTTCTCTCTTTTATTCTTTTATATTATTTTCTATTTATTGACTTTTAAAAAATATTTTATTTTATTACTATTATTATTTTTTTCTTCTTTTTTTAATGTTATTTATTTATTTTTTTCCCTTTCATGTGACCAAGACCAACATGGGGTAGGGGCGAAGGGGTGGTCCTTTTTCTGTTTTTATTTGATGTCACAGACACTGCATTATGTTCTACATTTGATAAGATGACCTTTGCCACCTTTGAAGATTTGAAAGGAAAAAAGCCTGTAAGTGCAATAAAAACTGTAAGTGACACATGATGACACCATTTTTCCTTATATCTTCATTAAAAGGTGCTACATGCAATATCGATAAATCATGATGGCCAAATTGGTTCTATAACATTAGTGTAAATACTCTACACAAATGTATGGAAGCCTATTTTCAACAGAGGGCAAGTTGACATTTTCAAAATGCTTGTTTTGTCTGACCAACAGTCCAAAAAATATGACAAATACACCACCCCTTTACACATATGCAGCAACACCTTTGCTTGTTGCGCAGACAGGCTGTTGGCTGGCTAAATAGGGCCTTCAATATTAATTAGCATGTAATGTACAGTGACAGACAGAACATGAGAGAGAGTGGCACACAGCAGGGCACCACAGTCTCTATAGCAACCCGCTGCCCTAAATCTGGTCTTAGAAAGGAAGCTCGCTGCCTGTGTGTCTCACTGTAATACGCCTTAGTCCGTCCTCTACCTCTGTAGTGTCTCTGAGTGGAAGGGGAGGAAGCCGATGTAGACAGGTTTTAGACGTCAACAAGCTGCCGGTTCAATGTGATCACTTTGATGAGAAATGACTGCAGATGATTTTTAAATCATGCAAAAACAAGTCAACTACGATTTACATGCACGTCTTTTTCATAGAAGATAAATACTTTGGATTTTTGGCTCTTCGTGAGATTATTGGAAATGCGGCGATTATTCAAATAATAATCGACTAATTCCCAGTGATTTTCGAATAGTATTTTTGCTTGGAATGCACCTCCCTAATAATGTTATGGGATTATTTCTTATTTCATGGACTATTTTGGGATGTATACAGTAGTATTACATACTTGTGTATAAAAAAACAAAAAACAAAGCATTCGAGTAGTGATTTGGAGGTCAAATACCATGGCAACGGTCGGAAGCTTCGAATCATTCACGTAAAGAACGTATATTGCCAAGAAGTGAAAGTCAATTGTTCGTTCCATTGCAACATCAGCGCCCAGCAGCAGAGCTATGCTTCCGCCATTTTGGACTGAAAGCAACTACCGGACGCGAGTAAAACGTCCGCCTAAAAAGTGCCATACAAAAGTAAACTAAATTATTTCTATTCTATTGTCATATTCTACCGAAATGTCCTGTGTTGAACAATAAAATATTACAAATGTTTTCAGGCTTTAAAAAAATCAAGTCCATGATGAGAGACTTTGGCCAATCACAGGTAATTTCAGAGAGAGAGCGTTTCTATTGGCTGTGCTCCGGCTGGTGGGCGGTGCTTGGTATTTCCTCAACTGATCTCAACATGACTGCCAGGTCACAAACTTTCTCATTTTACAGCTAAACAGTACACTACAAGATGTTTCTGAAAACATTTGAGGTGAAAAATAGTCATTACAGTAACAGAATATTAATTAATATTAGCCATTAGGACACCGGAGGACACAGAGGCGCATGATTTTTTTCAGATTACCTGTCTCTTGCACTACTGTCAGGATATTGATTTTTTTTTTTTATAAATGTTTGCTCCAATTCTACCCACTGCTGCTTTAACAACCACTTTGACACTGATCCCATCTGCAGATCCAATTAATGCATTTTCTTTCTCTGACAACTGAGTTCTAAAATCAAGTATTCATGAAGAAATGCAATACAATGTGGATACATTTTCAACAGCTGTGTAGATTCTGAAACAAATAGCCAGTTAATAGATTAAGAAAATCAACAGAAAAAATATTTGGCAACTATTTTGACTAATTAATTAATTAATTAATTGAAATTAATTGATTTGTTTCAGTCACTTTTCAAGCAAAAATGGCAAACTAAATCCTGTTCCAGCCTCTCCAATATGCTGCCTTTTCTCTGTTTTTTACTGTTAGTTTCATATCTTTGGGTCAGTATTTTCTACCATTTCATAGACTAAATTATAATACTGAAATAACTGTTGCTTCAAACCCTAATATGTAAGGGATATTGTATACAGTCTATATTGTCAGCATCTGTTATTGTCATGTAATGTTAGCTCTAAAAACAGAACAGAGAATATCACCATTGTGGAAATTATGGCTGTAGATAAAATAATTAGTCCCACTGACTGACTGAGTGAGTGAAGCTATGCAGTCTTATAAATAGCATTAATCCTGTGAACCATTAACTAGCAGAAAGCATTCCTCCAATTAGCTCCAGTACGTCCTGCTGTACCGTTAGCTTCCCGCTAGCTGCCTCGAGCTAACCCGCCCACAGTTAACAGTCATTTCTAATAAATACCGGACACCAACTCGGACCAGACGTGACACTGACATGCTGTACCTGGTACCTGGTCAGGTGAAGTGGGCGGTGAAGCCTGCAGCTCTGCGGTCAGGTCATGGTGAGGCTAACCGGTGAGCTAACCTGTTAGCCATCATGTCTCTCCAGCTGACTGCAGCAGACACACAGGACAGAGCGAAGATTGTCTATTGAACAAAAAGTTTCATTCAACAGTAGCAAGCGGACACGACTTCCGGCTGAGCTGCCCGCTAGATAAAACTTGTTTTTAAGTAAATGTTGCAATGGAGAGTCAACTACTGTCCCACCAAGGATAAATCAGTTTGCTACTTTGCTACTTTGCAAGCTGTTTTGCTCCAAGTAGCTCCGTCAGCGACATACAACGGGAAATTCCTCTAAAAGGATTCAGTGCCCGAAAGATAATCTCAAAGTGGGACCTCCTCTTCTTCTTAGACTCTTTGGTGCCGCTCGCTTGAGAGCGCGCAATGTACCCTGGGAAATGAAGTCGTTTTTATGCTGAAACGGTTCATGAAAACGTCTCTAAATTCACGCTATCGTTGTTTTAGTAGTAAAATAACACAATAACATGTATTCACAGTATCAGTCCTGACGATGACGACAATATATATTGACCAGGCCGCCTATTTGAGACCAAAAACAGCGTTTTCCCAACATTTAGCACAACCAGGAAGTACTGAGATGTCATGTGATTGTATAGAAATGGCTGCGGTGCAGTGGTGAGATGCTCTTCTCTTACTTAAAAACACTCCGTATCATCAACATGAATTGCTTAAATTGTGTATTTATTGATATTGTGCGAAATTTGAGAACATAATTGCAGTGCAAACGTGTGTATCGTGAGTTTAAGTGTAATTTAGCGTCCCAAATGAGATGTCAACATCATTCTTCAGGTTGTTAGCACAACATTACCTGTCAAATGCAGAAATACTAACTGGTATTATGGCTATGGCCTTGAGTCAAATGCCCTCTTTGGCTCGGGTTTGGTTGTAGTCTGGCAAAGCCTATGATGATGTGTCAAAGTTATCACACAGGTTTTATCATATTGGGTGTGTTTTGCCACCACAGACCTTAATCTAGAGAGTTACCCTGCACTATACTCATTTTTAACAGTCTCTTCTGCACTATATTCACTTTTGTGATAGTCGTGTATCACAGCTGTTACCTTGCACTATATTCAGTTTTAACAGTTTTCTTCATCTCCTTGTATTTATATATCTGGTATATTTTTTTGTACTTTGTACTTTGCACTACTAACGTTTTTTACTGCCTTTTTACTAACATGTTTTGCACTATGGAACTGTGATGCTGGAAGCTTGAATTTCCCTCGGGATCAATAAAGTTACTATCTATCTATCTATCTATGTATCTATCTATCTTTGTGTTTAATGCATGATCTCAGATCCTGATGGGACTTGATCTGTGTTTTCAGACTGAAAAGTGTTGGCATCAGTTGCAATAGCTGTCAGTAAATAAACAGTATGCTCTCTACAGTGAGTGTTCAGAGACCTCAGACTGTCAATGTAAACCCACATGGTGACTGGAAGGATGAACATGTCAGTAGAAACAGCTGAATCTGGTCTCCTGTCTGTCTGTCTGTTTTGTATCAAGGCGATCCAGTGTGCGCAACTATGAGGCAGAGCTCCAGAGACGTCGTCCCGAAGCTGCTCTGGTTGAGTTTGGAGACTACCACCCCCTCAAACCCATCATGGTAGACCCTCTGCTGACACCACTGTCTTCCTACTGTTCAGCCTCATCACAAACACCACTATCAGCTCTGCACACATGCATTCCCAAAATGCTGATGTCTGTCACAACATCTGCATTCTTCCATCAGAATAGCAATAGATTATGTGATTTCTTTCAAAGGTCTTTTTAATTGATTATCAATAATGAATTAAACTCGTAACTGTACAGTGAAAAGATTTTGTTTTGCCCAACAACACTCACAACACATCCGTCTACTCACACAGAAAAACAAACACACAAGCAACGACAGCCAGACACAGAAAATATATACTTAATTATGGATAAATAAAGTTAAAATTATAGACAATACAGAGGAAATATCTTTAATGCACTTTAATAATAGTGTGAGAAAAAGTATGTCGAAAGATAAAGGAAATAGAAAAAATGGTAAATAGGGTAGGAAAAGAAAAATGAATAAATAAAATACTACTAATAATAACAATTATTTACAAAAATACATATATATAATTCAAATAAAAAAAAAATAATAATAAAAAATAAATAAATAAATAAAAATAAAAAAGCTACTCAGAGATTACTGTAGTGGGTTTCTCAAAAAATGTAAAGAAGGGGCACCACAATTTAAAATGTACTCTTTGTTCCTCGAGTAGTATAATGGATTATCTCTGGATTCATACAGGACATGATGTCTCTAATCCAATGAGAATGGGACGGAGGGGCAGAATCCTTCCACTTGAGTAAGATAGCTCGTCAGGCTAGAAAAGAACAAGTTCAGTTTTGCTTTCGACAAGTCTAAGTCTGGGGCAATGTCAAAAATGTCAGTCACAGGATTTGGCTGGATTTAGTGGTGAAGGGTTTCTGAAATAGTTTGAAAGACTGACATCCAAAACTTAACTAAAGAAGGACATGACCAGTACATGTGAAGGAGTGAGGCAGGTTACATTTGTTATTATGTGATTTGACATCAATTAAAATCAACAGTTGATGTTGTTAAAGGCATAAATCAGTCGTTTCTTGCATTTAATTTGATATCCCTTTAACAGCTCTGACCTTCCCCTCTCCTCTCCACCCAGGTGACGGATACGAAGACCCGCCGCGGGGCTCGTAAAGGCAGCACCTCCTCGTCTTCCTCGTCCTCGTCCTCGGTGCCCCCGGACCCCCTCAGCTCCATGCTGGACGGGACCGACCCTCTCTCCATGTTTGCTGCAGCCTCGGCCATTGAGGCTCCGGCCATGTCCCACAGCGCCTCCACAGGGGTCAGTAACTCTGCAGGCAGACCTAGCGATACTGAGACAAATGAAAAATGAAATTACATGGAAAAATTGTAAACATCAGGTATTGGCTGCTTCATTACACATTTATTATGTGAATGCTGATTCAGCAGCATAACTATTGGATAACTATTGTTATCCAAATCTTTATTTTTCTTCTTCAGTACATTTTTTGGTCTCCCACAAACGACTGTCCTCCATTCCGCCAAAATGGGACTTGTAGTTTTAAAGGGTCATTCCGCCCAAATACTACTTCCTATGAAACGACTTGTAGTTTTAAAAGTTAATTCCACCCAAATACTACTTTCTGTCTAAAGAGTTAATTAATAATTAATTTATGCACTTCAGCGTTATTCAGCCAGTTTTAAAGTTCAGGTATTCATAATGCAGCTTTAAGATTTCTGTATTTTCAGCAATGCTCTGCAATTCATCTCAGCTGTCAACATTCCCACACATTTTCTGCAGGAAATGCATTTTCCAGTTTGTACTGATCTTCAGAAACTAACATTAGTCGAATCCTATTCGCCACACAGAAGTGGAAAGAAGATGAAACCCAAACCTATTTTTGAAGGAGAGATTGTTGTGCTTCCAGGACCTGGGGAGGAAGAGGAGGGAGAAAGAGGAAGAGGCGGTGGGACCGGACTTTGAGCCCTGGTCGTCCAAACGAGGAGAGATTCTGGCCAGGTTCACCACCACTGAAAAACTCTCAATTGTGAGTCTTCCCCCATCATAACAGCAAGTTGTTCTGTTACTATGAACTAAACTAAAGACGTTGGTTTAATCAGTCTCTGTAAGACAGAAACCTAATTCCAATTTCTTTGTCTTCATAGAATCTTTTCATGGGTTCTGATCGAGGTAAGACCAGAGTTTGTATTCATCATAATAATTTCAACTAGCTGGTGAACATAGTGAAGCATTTAGCAGCTAAAGAGCCAGATTTTTTTTCTCAGGAGATGGTGGAGACCAAACCTGAGCTAAAAGGAGAGTAGATATTGCACTTGAATTCACTGGGTAGAAACAGAAACACATGTAAATACGCAGCTGTGACATGTTAGCCATATCAGCTTTATAAGGTGGTAATATGCCAATGTTGTGTTTGCAGCCTGTTGTGCTGCTCCAAGTGGCAAAAACAATCAATCAGTACTAAAAGGTTCTTTATATGATATCCAGAGCATTAATATAGCAGCAAACAAGTGTTTGCTATGTAAAGATATAGAGGAGTAATGTCTACCTGAGCAGAGAGTGAAGTCACTCTCCCTCTGTTTGTTGTAATCCAAGCATTTCCGTGCTTTGTTGACATAGCCGGGCTGGCCGCGTGTGCTTTTAGTGCATGTGAGCTTGGCACTGTTAGCGCTGTTAGCACCGTTGGCTGCGAGCCGTCGCCATGTTGAGAGCCGTGCGGAGGCAACAGAAATGCTCCCAATCTTGCATGTAGCACCTTTAAGTAATCTATAAAGAACAATACAGAGTCTGTGTGTGTTTTTACTTTGGTTGAGAGCTAACACATCACTCCTGTTGTCGCTGTAGGAAAAGCTCCAAGTCCAGGATCCTCCGCTGTTTCAGAGAAAGTTCGAACTCGTTTGGAGGAACTGGATGATCTGGAGGAGGTACGTTTTTGTCTATAATTTTCTATTAAGGCTGTCAATCGATTAAAATATTAATCATGATTAATTGCAGGATCGTCCATAGTTAACCGCGTTGAATCACAAATTAATCACACATTTTATATCTGTTCTCTTATCAACATGGGAGTGGGCAAATATGTTTGCTTTATGAAAATATATGGATATATTTATTATTGGAAATCACTTAACAACACAGAACAATGACAAATATTGTCCAGAAACCCTCACAGGTACTGCATTTAGCATACAAAATATGCTCAAATCATAACATGACAAACTGCAGCCCAACAGGCAACAACAGCTGTCAGTGTGTCAGTGTGCTGACTTGACTATGACTTGACCCAAACTGCATGTGATTATCATAAAGTGGGCATCGATTGCATCACAAAAAAAAAAAAAGAATTGCGTTGACGTTTTATTATTGTGTTCACATGGACAGCCCTATTTTCTATATAGCAAAGTTTCAGTTCCAAATGGGAACATTCATTTTAAAATCATCTGCCCTCCTGGCACTGTAAGAATTAAATCAGTCCCCAAATGTTCTATTATTTGTGTTTGTATGGATACACATACTGTACATACATTAAAGGCACTTCCACCGCCTCCATTGGTGTTTATATTATCTGCAAAATTCATCAACACAATAGCTTTTCATTGAAGGAAACATCATTCTCGCTAAGCAGAGTGAATCCAGATTAGAGCGAGGATGTGTTTTGAACTGACTTGTTTGTGTGTGCGTGCTCAGGGTTCCCAGAAAGAGCTGCTGAACCTCTCCCAGCAGGATTACGCCAACCGCATCGAGGAGCTGAACCAGTCCCTGAAGGAGGCCTGGGCCTCGGACCAGAAGGTCAAAGCCCTGAAGATCGTCATCCAGGTAATCCAGCACTTGATGACACACCAAAATAATGGAGCAAAGACAAAAACTCAGAAGCGCAACATCATTTCTTCATGTTCCTTCAGTCACAATGACCAACTCTTTAACCTCTTTGTAAGAACTTAAACACGGATCTGTGTTCCAGTGCTCGAAGCTTCTGTCCGACACCTCGGTGATCCAGTTCTACCCCAGCAAGTTTGTTCTCATCACTGATATCCTCGACACTTTCGGTGCGTAAAGAATCCTTATATCTCTCGGTTCAGTCAAAAAAACAATCATTGAAAGTTCTCTGACTGTAGTCTCACTTGTCTGTAGGCCGGCTGGTGTACGATAGAATCTGGACCATGTGTTCAGACCCACGACCCCTACCAGGTACAGACACAGCAGGACTCTCCCACATCCAGTCCGATTTAATTTGAGGATTTTTTCTAGCTTTTGTGATGATGGATACATCGTCTGTGATTCCTCCTCAGACTCCTTCACAGTCGACGATGTGAATGACACGGCCAAGGAGACGTGCCTCAACTGGTTCTTCAAGATCGCGTCCATCAGAGAGCTTCTGCCCAGATTGTATCCTTTTCCTGCCATCGGGCTTAACTGCTTAAATTTTTCCTTTCTTAGATGACCAGAACTAATGTCAGGCCTGTTTTGACTTATCTCTTTGTCCGACCCTCTTTCTATTGACTCTTTCTCTGATTTTTTTCCAATCATAAATTTATGTGTCAAATAATTTAGTCCAGAGCCCCTGCATCAGTCTCTTCCTATCACATTATTACATTTGGAATGAGTTAAAGAGATAGTTTGGGTGTTTTGAAGTGGCGTTGTATGGGGTACTTATCCATAGTCAGTGTATTACCTACAGTAGATGACGGTCAACAGCAGGAGTACCAGCACGGAAACAAAGCAATGTAATTTTAGCCACCTAAAAGAAAGGGCCACATAAAAAAATTAATATCAATTTAAGTGAATGTTATATTTAAAATATTTTTGCCGGTCTACCTTTCTGACGGTGAACTGAAGCCTTTATCTCTGCTCTCGCCAAAGCAACCAGACTCTATTAGAAAAGTAATTTCGTAATTTTACCTCGCAGAATACAGGAGTTGCAGGTCTACCGCTGCCTCGATCAGTTAGTTTATTTGTATTGTTGGGTGACTTTGGTTAGTTTGGATTCATTGAAGTCATACAATAGCATAAACAAACTAACCGACCAAGGCAGCGGTAGACCAGCAACCCCCCGTGTTCTGCAAGGTAAAATTACAGGTTTTTTCCAATGGAGTCTGGTGGCTTTGGCGAGAGCATAGACGGAAATAATGGCTTCAGTTCCCTGTCAGAAAGGGCTGTCTCACGGCAAGGTAAAGCGGTGAAAATATACTAAATATAGCGTACACTTAAACTGATATTTATTTCTTTAGGTGGGCCTTTCTTTTAGGTGTCTACAATACGTTGTGCTGCTGGCTCCGTCCACAGCAGTACATCACTTTGCATCCGTGTGGTAACTCCTGTCTGTTTCTCCATACTGGGGGATTGTCGACTGTCATCTACTGTAGGTAATACACTGACTATCGATAAGTACCTCATACATCTCCACTTCAAAACACCTGAACTATCCCTTTAAGGTTGTCTCCATTACATCCCTGATCATCCAGGACTAACCTCATGTAGAAATTTGACTCTTTGACCTCTGTGAACAGATACGTCGAGGCTGCCATTCTCAAGTGCAACCGCTTCTTGAACAAATGGTTAGTTTGTTTCCCTTATGGGCTTTATTAGTCAGTCTTTGCACACCAATTTAATAGTTTTTATATTTTATATACTTTTAGCTTCAATGTTCTTTTGATATTCTGCCTTTACTTGCTCCAGTTTAGCAATAGTTAGTTCAGCAATATTAGATCTGTGTCATATCAATCAGAATGACATGTTTGGGTTATTTGAGAGATTTGGGGATATATTTGTTACAACAGAGCAACCAAATAATCCTTTCTACTTATGAGTATTTATTTTTGGAAAAATAACAGTTTGCTTTCTGCCCCTTCACCCTTCACAGCGGTATTCAGGAGACGCTCCCTCGGTTGACAGCCATGATCAGAGGGATAGGCGACCCCCTGGTGGCAGCATACACCAGAGCTTACCTCTGCAGGGTAAGACCTGCTCACTTTTTTTTACCATTTTCCTCTCCTGTCTCCTGGTTCTGAGCCATTTCTTATCTGTCGGCTCATTTTCACCGTCTGTTTCTGTCCTTACTTTTACCCTGTTAGTGGGGCGGTAATAAGATGAAAACAAAGTTGTTGTTTTTTCCCACTTTTGTTGGTGTTTAGACAACTGAATTTCCCCTCCAGGGTGAAATAAAATCGTGTTTATGAATGTATCATTTTGTCTCACTCACCCTTAAATGTTAACCAGCAAAAGAGTAATGTTGTGATTGGTCAAAGGGGAAAACAAGGAGGTTCGGGGCCATTTAGATAAAGATAGACCTAGTCTTTGTCTTAAATATAACTTTAAGTCTGACTTGCTAGAGACACTTCCTTATGAGTGACTAATGTAAGACTGATTTAGATAGCCTGTCGCGCAGTGCATTATGGGTGAAATAAGACACTTCACAGAAGAGAAAAAATGGCAACACCACACCCACGTATGGGAGGAAATAACAAAAGGTAAAAAGCATAAATCCAATGGTCGTTAGAGCTGTTAAAGATGTTTAGAAACAATTTAAGAATATGGTACAAGAATCCCAAAAAGTTATGGATAAACAGTTGAAATAGCTAACTGACCTTCTAATAGATTGTTGCCATAACAACAAAGCTCTCACCTCAGGCTTAGCCAGGGGGAGAGGTGACTAACTTTCCTACCTGAAATTAAGTCAGTATTAATATTTATGCAACAGATAGACTAGTTTAACCTGACAATCTAAGACAAAGACTAGCTAAGTTTATGCTCCTGGTGCCAGAGATAACGGTGCTCTCTCCCTCCAGGTGGGCATGGAAGTCGCCCCCCACCTGAAAGACAGCCTGAACCGCAACTTCTTCGACCTACTGGGCACCTTCCGGCAGATCAGCGGGGAGATCGTCCAGAACCAGCTGGTCCTGCAGAGGGTGGAGGTGCCCGAGTACCTGACGCTCTATTCACCCGCCATCAACTGGATCCTGCAGTGCATCGCCTACAGAGCTCCAGAGGCACGCAGTCACACAGCTTGGATTTTTCAAACTAACTGCTGTTGAATAATGGCATTTTCAGTGTAAGGGTCAAAACCCTTATAATGGCAGAGGCACACGTGTTTTTAATGTTTGTGTTTCCATTTCAGCCTCTGCTAACGGAGATGATGGAGAGATGCAAGAAGCTGGGGAACAAGTGAGTGCTCTTGAAGACACAGTAATAATGAGAAGGATTTAATTTGTAGGCTTTATTCCTGTTGGTGAACGGTAATGTGCTACTGTACAAGAAGTACATGCCTTCATTTTCCTCATGAGCAAAATATATCTATTAATGTGTATAGTATTTCTGCCTCATTTCAGATCAGTTAAAGTGAATCAAATCTTCACTGGTCTTTAGATATCTTTGTTTTTCAGATCAGTTTTATGGTACGATGTTTAACAGGAAAGGAAAAGCAGGGAAAAAATACATTTATGCCACACAAAATAAAATATTTTTTTCAGATTTATATATTGCAACCATTGCAACCAATGACGAGGTTTCACTAGAAGACATTGCTTTGTTTTTAAGGGTTTTGCAAGTCAAAATGATTGAGAACCATTTTATGAAAATCCAGTTTATGGATCCCTAAAATGTTAAAGCGGACCTATTATGCATATTTTCCGGTGCATACTTTTATTTGGGTTTTCTACTAGAACATGTTTACATGCTTTAATGTTTAAAAAACACTTTATTTTTCTCATACCGTGCTCTGTTTGAGCTCCTGCGCAGTCTGCTCTGATTGGTCAGCTGGCATACTGTGGTGTTTGGTCAACCAAACCAAACTCTCTACTCTAGCTAGCTTTGTTTGAGGGCGTACCAAACTAGCGGCTAGGCAGGTGTTATGCAAATGTGTTACTGGGTGACATCACCACGTTACGGAAGAAAAGGCAGGACTTCAAGCGAGGCATTTCAGGCAGTTCAGGAGCAGTGTTTCTGTGGGGGAGAGTAACTCCCTTTGACATGGCCTTTGGGCTTTGTAACTCTGCAGATTTTTTCCTTCCCAAAACACTATATAAAACACTAAAGGAAAGGGAAAAAGCACAAAAGCATAATAGGTCCTCTTTAACAGATTAATACACTGCAGACAAAGAAAACACAGTGTGCTTACCAATGTACTAAAAGTTTTACACCGCTTTTACTGCAGTGATTCAAAGGTTTCTGGTGGTGGTGAAAAAATATCCTTTTTACCACAAAGATCCAACGTGTTCCTGTTTCCCATAGTGCTTTGCTGCTGAATTCAGTCATGAGGGCGTTCAGGCCAGAGTTTGTTGCAGCCAGAGCCACCGACTTCATCGGTATGATCAAAGACTGCGACGAGGCCGGCTTCCCAAAGGTCAGAAGACATGAACAGTTGTAATATGCTGATCCAGTAAATGTAAACATTAGGGCTGTCAATCGATTGAAATATTTAATTGTGACTAATCGCATGATTGTGCATGGTTAATCGCGATTATTCGCAAATGAATTGCAGATTTTTTTTATCTGTTCAAAATGTACCTTAAATAGAGATTTGTCAAGTATTTAAGTGGGCAAATATGCTGCTTTATGCAAATGTATGTATATATTTATTATTGGAAATCAATTAAAAACACAAAACAATGACAGATATTGTCCAGAAACCCTCACAGGAACTGCATTTAGCATAAAATAATATGACCAGATCATAATATGGCAAACTGCAGCCCAACAGGCAACAACAGCTGTCAGTGTGTCAGTGTGCTGACTTGACTAGGACTTGCCCATTACATTAAACAAATTATTTGCGTTAATGCGTTATTATCGTGTTAACTTTCACAGCCCTAATAAATATGTAAAGGAATATTCACAAACCTTGAATGTTGGAGTTTAGGAAATTTAAGTTTATTCTACTGTTGCGGTATACAGTAGATTAAAGCATCGTCTAAATCTGCTTGAAATGTGATTGGTCTTCTCTCCAGCATCTGTTGTTTGGATCTCTGGGTCGCAGTCTGGCCTGCGCCGACCCTCCAGAATCCGAAAGACTGACGATCCTTAATGAAGCCTGGAAGGTCGTCACCAAAGTCCGCAGTCCTCAGGTGCTGTAGGAGTGATGCTGCTTCCACACAGCTGTTTATTTCCATGAAAATATTCAGGTTATGACTGTACATGTGATTGCTTTTAGGATTACGTCAACTGTGCTGAGATCTGGGTGGAGTTCACCTGCCGACACTTCACAGTGAGTACAGTGCAGTTGTAACACTTTATGTTATGTGGAATTTAAAGTTTCTATCACTGTTTTGTCACCTTTTTTTTGTCTCTTGCTCTCAGAAACGTGAAGTCAACACCGTTCTGGCTGACGTCATCAAACACATGACCCCTGACCGGGCGTTTGAGGACGCTTACCCTCAGGTTAGCAGCTCATTGGCTAACTGTTCCCTTGAAACTGAACCGCTCCTCCCGCCGATCGCTCTGTAGTGACTCTGTCTTGTTTTTTTTTCTGCATCCAGCTGCAGACGGTGATCAGGAAGATCCTCACCTACTTCAACGACTTCTCCGTCCTCTTCTCCATGGTGAGCAACCGCCACTTCAGAATACACACGAAGGGACGTTTGCACTCCGGAGGCCTGAAATAATCAATGACAAGCGGCCCGTTTTTCTGTTTCTCAGGAGCGTTTCCTGCCGTTCCTAGACATGTTCCAGAAGGACAGTGTGAGGGTGGAGGTGTGCAGATCCATCATGGAGGTCTTCATCAGGTAAAGAGCCGCCTCAGAGACTGAGTTTGATGAATGAGATTTATTTGCATTGTTAGTAAAAGTAAAAATGTTGGACTTCTAATTGGTCTCCATCTCTTTCAGACACCAGGTGGAGCCCACCAGAGACCCGGTCATCCTAAACGCCATGTTGCACATCTGCAAGACCATGCACGACTCTGTCAAGTAGGGTATTTGTGTGTGTGTATGTGTGTGTGTGTGTTATACCTATAATTACTTCCATAGTTGTTGTCTTTTAGGGGCTTAGGGGAATTGTTTTTTGTTATTATGTAACTATAGTTTTTTTTTAGTTTCTTTATAAGTTTGATTTTAGTTAAAGGGTAACTTCGGTATTTTTCAACCTGGACCCTATTTTCCGATGTTTTTGTGTCTAAGTGACTAATGGGAGAATAAAACAGACAGCCTTCAGTCAGTCACCTGTCTGCTCTCTGTCTATTGCAGCGCTCTAACTCTTGAGGATGAGAAAAGATCTTTGGCTCTGCTGATCATCGGCTTCATCCGCATGGTGAGACTCCTCAGGCTTTTGTCTGTGGTTTAGAAATAAGGCCGGTGTTATTTTGTATTTTCTTATTGTCAACAAAGCCAATTATTCATAAGTCCAAAAATGGCTCACAAATGCATAGTTTCATTTTTTTTAAAGGTACTGTGTGTTGGAATTGGTGGCATCTAGTGGTGTGGTTGCAGATTGCAACCAGCTGAGGACCCCTCTGCTCACTCCTCCCTTTCCAAGACTGCGATAACGTGAGCCACCGAGTGCAAAACTGTGGTAACACCGTTCACCTCGCTCAGAGGCCATCTATTCCATAATAACACTACTTTAGGAGCAATGGAAGTCAGACGGCGGCCCTGTACTGCGGTTTTGCACTCTGCAGCTCACGTTACTGCAGTTTCACAGGCGTGTCGGGGAACTACGATGGCCTTCAAGTAACTTCACGTAAAAGTCTCTCTCTAGAGCCAGTGTTTGGTTTGTCCATTCTGGGCTACTGTAGAAACATGGCGGAGCAGCATGGCAGCGTCCGTGAAGAGGACCCGCTCCCATGTATGAAAGGCTCATTCTAAGCTAACAAAAACACAACCATTCTTAGTTTCAGGTGATTATTATGCACTAATGAAAACATGGTTATCAATATTAATGCTAATAGATCCCCCAAAATGTTACACACTGTTTCTTTAAAGGGTAAATGATTTCCTAAATAAGCTGGGCATGGTAGTTTGTATGAAACGTTACTCAATCAGGAGAAAATAGTGTATTTGTTGGGGACTATATTCAGCTGTGGATTAATACACATGTGGGGCTCTTGTGAGTATTTCCGGCAGCAGGACGGTGTTTATCTGATTGACTAAAATAAACTACAGTGCCCATGTTCATGGTAATGAAGAAACATGTCCTCAGTACACATTGTTGTTGTGTTTTTAATATTTTTTGGACAACAATAGAGCTCAGTGGAGCGCCTTGGTAGCCGAGTGGTTACAGCGCATGTCATACAACCACAACGTCCCGAGTTTGTGACCTTTGTTGCATGTCAAAATATATTGAATACAATTTTGTTAAATAAAAGAAGAACTCTCGTCTTACACTCCTATATTACACTACTATATTCTATCTGTCTGTCCGTCATTGTGTTCAGGTTTCCTTTGGCCGTGACTTCGAGCAGCAGTTGAGTTTCTGTGTGGAGGCCAGAGCCACCTTCTGTAACCTGGAGTCAGTGCTGGTGCAGCTCATTCACGTCAGTACAAATCTGTGTTTGTATGTGTTAATTTGTGTGTGATATTCATGCACACGCACCATCCTCACAGCCGGTTAGACTGTTATCAGGTCATTAAATGGGCGTTATCAGTGGTTATCAGCCTCATAGATGTGGGTCAGAAGGGGCCTATAACACCCACTAGTAGGTTTTTTCATTGCTTCACATGGTAGATCACTGAAAGAAAGAAAAAAAGAAGATGACAGCAACCTCTAGTGACCGTAGAAATTATGACAAGAGTGAAAGCGGAAGTCAGGCGCTGTAGTATAGACAATGTGATACTCCATATCGGGTGGAGGTCGGGATTGATGGCTGATGAATGGGACACACAACACAGTACTTTCACCTTAGAGACCGGGGTTCGCATCTCGTGTGAAACCAACAATGTGTAGTTTCACTTTCACTTTAGAAAAGTAGCTATTTTAAGCCATAACTAGTGCTGTCAATCGATTAAAATAGTTAATCGTGATTAATTGCCTCAAACTGCATATGATTATCATAAAGTGGGCATGTCTGTAAAGGGGAGACTTGTGGGTACCCATAGAACCCATTTTCATTCACATATCTTGAGGTCAGAGGTCAAGGGACACCTTTGAAAATGGCCATGCCAGTTTTTCCTCGCCAAAATGTAGTGCGAGTTTGGAGCGTTATTTTGCTTTCACTTTTACAACGTAGTAGGTCAAATAGGCCCCTGCTGACCCACATCCATGGTGCTTATAGCGACCAATAACGCACTTTTAATGGCCCAATAACAATCAAATCGGGTGGTCCTCAATGTTCACCTTGTCGTTTCCAGACGGTGAACCAGCTGGCGATGGAGACCAGTAGGGTGATGAGAGGGAGTCACTCCCGCAAAACAGCGGCCTTCGTCAGGGTGAGTCAACACGCACAGCATCCGATCACTGCAGGCCACCGTAGGTTCCTGCAGGATGAGATTTCAGCGGTGCCTGACAGACACATTGAGCACTGAAAGATGCTTTGATTCATTTATTGACTTTCCCTCTTCACCAGGCGTGTGCTGCCTACAGTTTCATCACCATCCCGTCTCTCAGCAGCATCTTCAGTCGTCTCAGCCTCTATCTGTTGTCCGGTCAGGTTGCGTTGGCAAACCAGTGTCTCTCCCAGGGTGAGCAACTGCTTCCTTTCAAATTTTTTAAACAAGGAGTAACAATTCAGGTCACGTTCAGGAATTTGTTTTTAAAATGTGAGGGGAAAGTTAATTCATGTTGCTTTGTTTCAGCAACATCATTCTTTTGTTATCTCCCTCCTTTACTCTCGTCCCACTTCCCTTGCATCCTCCTTTCCTCATCTCTTCTTTCCTTTCCCTCTCCTTTCATCATAACCTCCCATACATCCCTTCCTCCATCCTTCTTTCCACTCCTCCAGCGGATGCTTTCCTAAAGGCAGCGGTCAGTCTTCTTCCGGAGGTTCCTCGCTCTATCAGTGTGGAGGGGAAACTTCGCTCTTCTGAGAGCTTCCTGATGGACTTCATCAACAACTTCCTGGCTATGCTGCTGGTTGTCCCGGTAACACAATCCTTTCTTCGGCCTTTCAGAACAGAAAGATGAGGGAAAAAATCATCCAAAGCGAAAAACAGTTAGCTCATCTTCATTCCTCTTTTCAGACAGCTCAGTTAGGAGTGTGTTTAGTATCAAACCAACAGGCTGGTCTCCCTACAACTCCCAACATGTGTGTGTGAATGTGTTTGCAGGACCATCCAGAGCATGGTGTGCTCTACCTAGTCCGCGGTCTTCTCAACATGGTCCAGGATTACACCTGGGAAGACAACAGCGACGCCAAAGTGCGGGTCTACATCAGCGCTCTGCCCCTGCTGGCTGCCATGAACCAGGAAACCTACATCTACTCAATCCCTAAAGGTACATATACTGTACACACCGTGTCGTAAGAATGTCTCTAAAATCCAAATTACTACCCATGTTTGTTTTATTTTCTTTCGCAACCCTCTGAGACCCGCAATCAAAGCCGACATTACTGTCTTTAAGAGGCTCTTGCAGACTCAAAAAAAAAGCTAGAAACTAGCTTGAAGATATTGATATCATATGAAACTAGTAAACCTAAGGAATCCATTGGTACCAACCATGTCACACTAGCTCGCCAGGAAGGCTAAATAACACTCCAAAGTTAGGCAAAATTTTGGCAAAGGGGTCCCTTAACCTCTGACCTCAACCTATGTGAATGAAAATGGGTTCTATGGGCACCCACGAGTCTCCGCTTTACAGACATGCCCACTTTATGATAATCACATGCAGTTTTTTTTACATGCAGTATAAATGTGTTATTTTCGCCTATTCTAAAATGGTGTATTTGAATGTTTCTGCATACTGGGGTCCCTAAACAGTCTTGGAATAACATAAATTGCGTATCACTGTAAAGCTGAGACTCTTGTGGTTCCAATGAGCCCAACTGTATTCATGTGTGATGATGTTAGTCTCCATAGTAGCCATGTCATTGTAGTAGAGACCATTTTTTCACTGTATAAAATGACCTGTGGTGACCTCTAGGATAATCACAGCCTCATGAAACTTTACAGACACAAACTAGAGACCTAGAGCATTCAGAGGATGGATGGCTTTCCTAGCTAGATTGGCAATAAGGGGGTTTCTGAGCAGTTCACACAACAGAAGTGATCGCCATCTAATTGCTGAAAAATGCAATTCTTGCAGAAATCTCCAAATGTCAAAAGTTTTTGATACCAAATCCCAGCATGTCTTTTTCTATGGTGTTCCTCAAGGTCTTGGTGTCTTAATGTGGTATTTTGGAGGTATTATTGATCATGTCTATCAATTCACGAGGGGTAAAAAATGGTTAGATTTAGCAGTAAATCTGTTTAACAAATGGTATCAACTGAAAAATTGCTGCAACAACTTATGAGACATAATAGAGCATGGGGATGTCCATCATATACTTCTCTCATAATGTTCTAAACCCTTACACACTTTCACAATTTATTTTAATTCATTCATGTTTATTACAGATTCATGTCTAGAACAACTTGACACATAGTGCTGAGCTGCATCTCAAATCAATCTTCAGGTTCCCAGCTTTCAGATGATGTACATGACATCAACAGTTGACCTGCTATCTCCCCCTAAAGAACCCCTGTACTGTAGGGGTCTATGTGGGTCTGTAAGGGTTAAAGACAAATCCAGTAGCAGTACAACTAAATTGCTCTTTTTCCTCTTTCCTGATCTCAGTGGACTCCAATGAGACTCTTTATGGAGGAGACCCCAAGTTCCTATCGGAGATCAACAAGCTGTGTGAGACGCTGATCGGACAGATCCTGGACCATCTGAAGGCGCTCGGTCGGGACGAGGTGAGACTGAAACAGCTCACTGCCACCAGCAAGACGGCAGTGTTTTTTCTTGTCTTGTGCTTTTTAAAAGTTTTTCCCATGCTGCACTAAGGGGCTGATCAGACAGAGACGAAGTGCTTCGGGCAAAACAGCTGATGCGCCTGTAGAACAGGGCTGCATGCTTAACCGGAGCAATCAAATGTGATTAACGGAAAAATGTGGTCGATCTCTCTCTCTCTTGCTCTCTCAAAGAGTGTAGCCTACATGAAACTATCAAGACATGAGATATGAATTCCCCTTTCCCTCTCACAGTCCAACAGCTAACTAGCTAGCTAGCCCTACCGCATCTAGCGGCATCAAAACAGGAATGAAGTGGTTAAGTAGTCAAATTCGCATCTTGCATGATTCGATTGGCTGCCTGGTCCAAGTGTGACATCACTGACAAGCGGTGCGACTCTACGCCCTGGCACTGAAAAGTTGCTGAGCATGTTTTAACTTTTGTGCGCGTCTAAAAAACGCTAGAAAAACACGGTGCCAGAGCGGAGCGCATGCCAGACGTGTCGTGCCATAGGAAAACAATGGTTTTGCTGGCGACGCATCTCAGTGTGATCAGTCCCTTAAAGAGGCGCTTCTTCCCTTTCCTTTAGCATGTTGTATAGTTTTTTGTGCATGTAAATGATCTGCAAAGTTACAAATCCCAAAGATCGACACCAAGAAACAGAAACACTGCTCCTCAAACGCCTTGCTTGAAGTCCCGCCTTTTCTTCCGTAACTTGGTGATGTCACCAAGTAACACATTTGCACAATACCTGCCTAGCGGCTAGTTTGGCACGCCCTCAAACAAAGCTAGTTAGAGCTGATCTAGAGTTAGAGCTGGAGCGAAATCCGAAGAGTTTGGTCAAGAGTGGCCCAGCTGACCAATCAGAACAGACTGGGCTTTTTTGGAGGGGGCGGAGCTCGAACAGAGTGCTTCAGACAGAGGGTGAAAAGAGAAAAAAGAAAGCGTTTTTTTGAACATTAAATTCTTCTAGTAAAAACGCAAAACACAAGTATGCACCTGAAAATAAGCACAATAGGTCCTCTTTAATCTTTAATTGCTTCATAAGCTGATTTCTATGTAATAACTAAAACGTCGCCATCTTCTCCTTGCCCTCCTGCAGCAGAGCACACGGCGTCAAGGCGCTCTGGCGTTTTCCCTGTTTGGTGTACTGCTGGCTCACGGTGACCTGAGGAACAACAAGCTGAGCCAGCTGGCCGTTAACCTGTGGAACCTCAGCCACAAACACGGATACTGTGAGACTCGTGTCTCAGTGAGTTCACACCCACACCTCTAACACATCTAACTCAAGCAAAATTGTTTAAATGTTTGCTGTACTTGGTTTAGATTACAGACCAAATCATTTCAGTGAACATGCTTCGTGTGAACGCAGCCTTAGTGACTTTCTGTCTTTTCTCTCTGCTCCAGGTTCGGACCCTGGAGTACATCAAACACCAGGCTCAGCAGGCTGACATGACCCACCTGTCAGATACAGTCCAGAGGCTGGCACTGCAATCCCGCACCTGAAGGTCAATGTCAACACTCACTCGCTCATCTTCAACCGCTTATCCGGCCAATAAATCAATGTCAACAACCTCTGTAAAATGTTTGTGCACCAGGTTTGTGTAAATAAAAGATAGCACAAAGAAGAAGTATTGGTTTATCATTACAGATGCATTAATTTATAAGTTTGGTATTTTTATCTACAACAAGGCATCATATTTTAAAAGATGATCATTTGTTTTGTAAAATCCTAACCTCTTATATTTTCACTTATGTCTCATACTGTAAGTTGTTGCAGCAGTTTCGGGGTTGATGCCATTTGTTACACAGATTTGATGCTAAATTAAACACATTTTTTACCACTCAAGTATTGATAGAGATTATCAAAAAACCCTCCAAAATACCACATTAAGACACCAAGACCTTGAAGAACACCATACAGAAAAATAAAATCCATGCTGGGATTTGGTGTCAAAAACCTTTGACATTTGGAGATTTCTGCAAGAATTGCTACTGTATACCTAGGAAAGCCACACATCCTCTGAATGCACTAGATCAGTGGTTCTCAACCTATTTTCCTTGAAGCCCTCCCTACTTTTATCCGATGTCATCACCCTAAAAAAATTACAAATCCTTGAAAAAAAATTCTCAATTTGAATAAAGTGATTCAGTGTATTAAATGAGGTAGCCTTCCAGCTCAGCCCCCTCTTCACCACAACGGTCTGGTTCACCACAACAGCACCGAACCACCTGTCCATCTCCTGCTCCATTTTACCCTCACTCATGAACAAGACCCGGAAATACTTGAGCTATCTCGCTTGGGGCAGTGATTCACACCCAACCCGGAAGGCACAGTCCACCGTTTTCCGGCAGAGAACCATGGTCTCAGACTTGGAGGTACTGACTCTCATACTGACCTTCATACCCACTGCATGCTGAAGGTCACAGTCTGATGAAACCAACAGAACCACATCATCTGCAAAGAGCAGAGATGCAATTCTGAGATCCCCAAAATAAATGCATAAATACATACATTTAAAAATAAATGCAAAATGAAATCAAAGTCAGTACGAATTGAAGCTGAACCCGAGATCACACCATTGTGAGAGAGAGTGAATTTTCAGTTGGGAGAAACCACAGATAGAGACAGAACTGTTCATCATTGACAGACTGCATCTACACGAGACATCTGGAAGAACAATCTACTAGCAACCAATGGAGCACGGTATGAACAACATGACGCCCGACGGCCACTGCAACCTGGAGAACCAAGTGCTTCAGCTGAAAAGTTTGTTGCAGCAGGAGACTCAATTGAGACTGCAGCTAAGCAATGAACTGGAGGCGACCAAACACCAGCTGGCTCGCCAGAAGAACGTAAAAGAAAAGTTTGCAGCAGAGCTCCAGAATGAAAAAAACAAATCTGCAGCTTTTGAGCTGAAACTTCAGCTGCTGAAAGATTCACGACGGTCCAACCTGAGCTCTGTCAACGTTGACAGAGAAAAGACACTGATGGCTGAGACCATGAGGCAGTTTACCACCGAACTGGAGAAACAGATGATCCTAACGAGGTCCCTCCAGGAAAAAGTGGAGAAAAATAACCTCAACGCCTCAAATGAACAGTTGGATCACCTTAAATCAAAGCTGAGAACACACGTTTACTTTAACGGGAAGCTGGTCACTAAGCTCAAGGCTGAGCAGAAGATCAGTCAGGGCCTCGGCACTGAACTCACCCAGCTCAAAGAGGAACACCAGGGGGAGACCAGGCAGGAGAAGGAGGCTCTTGTAAAGCAGATGGAGATACTGCAGGCTCAGCTGCAAAGAGCCGAGACCCTCAGCGACTCTCAGGAGCAGAAGGTGAAGCAGCTCACCACTGAAAACAGCTCCCTGCAGGAGAAAAACAGCTCCCTGCAGGACGAAGTGAGGGAGCTCAAAGTGGCTCCCAAAACCAGCCATGAAACGTTTTCAGCAGAAATCCAGGTGGAAAAGGATCAAAATCAAGCTCTGCAGCAGAAACTTGACGAGCTTGAAGGGAAGAAACACAGAATGTTGAAGAGGCTGAAAATCAAAAGGACACACATGTATGTATATATATATATGTGTGTGTGTGTGTGTGTGTGTTTACGCAGATCAGCTCTTTAACTTACTGTGTTTATGAGTGTCATGGCCCGGCTCATGAGCCATGACAAGAGACAGCAGAGACACTGATTTAAACTGAAAAGTGTACAAATCCATTATTAAACAATAACCAACAAACATACTGAGGTTATGAGGTGTGTGAATCAGTGTTATCAGTGTGTCAGCAGATGGATGAGTGGTTGTGTGGTGAATGAAGGGTGTAAAACCTAATCTGGTAACATAGCCGAAGCCAACCAAATAAGAACATGGTGGTGTAGGAATGGACAGACCTCAACTTTATGTTTAAATTATGTAAATAAATCTATTAAGTATAAAACTTAAGTATTTTTTTCTGTTTTGTTTTATTTTACAGACTTATACAAATAAAATTCTTCTGAATATCTGGATGAACAATTATTCCGTCTGTTGCACATTAAAAAAAAAATATTTCAGCCATTTTCCTGAGTTGCAAATGTGCACCTCTTTTTCATAATCCAAACACAGATGCCAGCCAGAAATGACACATCTTTATTGCTCAATTAGTACAATGTGAAGCACAATTTTAAAATGTATTATATCATCATATGAGTTACATTTGTTTATATTGATTTTTCTTCCAATATACAATTCCAATATCATACAAAAGGTGTGAACGGAAACAGTGTGAACTTTTATTTATTGTGTGATATGTTAAAGAGGCTCCAGCAGGAACAACAGAACATGAACGGTGGTGATAACGACTGCTTCAACACTGATTTCTGAGGGGAAAAAGCTCCACGGGTGACTTTAAGTGTCTGTGTTCAGTCATGTAACGTGAAAACAAGCAGTCACACATAAAACTGGAATTTTCCTGTATGTACATGATTAGTGAATAAAAAATCTAGAATATGCATGTTAATCAGTTCTGTTTGTTTATTTTACATCAAACATTATATAAAATACTAGAATGGCACACCAAGGTGTGCGACTTTAAAAACAGATCACAGCTCATAGCTGGCGGAACCGTGGGGTGGTCGGATTGTTATTAACACGGTGTGTTTCCGTTTAACGTATCGGCGGATGCTGCTCTCATTCAGCAGCCTTGTTATGTCTGTATAACGTGACACTACGTTGTCTCTCATCCCATCATCTACAGCTTTTTTCTTTCTCAGCGCCGATGGCCAGCAGCTCCCGCTGCACCCCGAAGTCTCGCCACACATCCACACATGTATCTCTCTGCTGTCAGAAGGAAGAATGCGGGGTCATCAACGCATCATCAACGCGTTATCAATGCGTTATCAACGCGCCATCAGTTAAACTGCGCATGTGTTATACCTTGGAATCCTTAAAAAATTTCCTGAATCCGGATCATGATTCAATTCAATTTCATTCAAATCCATCACAAACTTTTGGAGTAATCCTGCTAACAGACAGACAAACAAACCAACGCCGGTGAAAACGTTACCTCTATTAATGAAGGTGCTGACTTTCCACCAACATCCAGACATAATCTGTTTGTAGTCAGTTGAGAAACTTAAGTGAAGTCTCGACTGATTTCAGATGTTAATTAATTCTTTCTGTTTGTTAAAAGCAAATATTTATCTTTGATTATATGAGAAATGGCTGGTATTGGTTTTAATCATGGATGTATTAAGAGAACTGGATACAGCGTCGGAGGCTCCCGTTCATTCCTATGGAGCATGAAGCAAAAATGGCTCGACTGCCGAGTGACATTGGGCCCATAGAGCAGGCGCAGTAGTGTTTCCTTTAACTCCGCCTCCCAGCCCTCGCTACAGCCTCGGTCTGGGTCTCATTCGTAGCATAACTCTGGATTCAGCTATTAGTTAATTTTACAACTTTTAGGACCTAATGATTTAAATAAGGACTATTCAAGTGTTTATACTGGGAAGTTGATTTACCTAAAAAAATATCCACTGAATTACAGATATCTTTTTCCCAATGTAAGTCTACGGGGAAAAAGTCTTTTTGGGCCCAATGGCATCACGTGACGGACACAGAAGTTGTAGTACCGCCGTTGGCCACTACGAAAATGGGCATCAAAGCCCGGCGCTCTTCCTGAGGGCTCGGTTTTAATAGGGTAACTTTATTAACTTCCACTGTTATTTAAAAATATGTGGAAATAAACAGCAAAACTCCATTGTTCCACAGGGTGGAGCTGCAACAGAAAGCAAAGCAGAAAGATCTATTTAAATGTGTTAATCTACAGTTATATTGTCATAAACTGAACTATTCTGCAGAGGCATTTTGGGTTCAGAATATATGAAAGAATAAAAAAAAAAAGACAAAATTAAATCCAGGTCCAGGTGGTGAATCTCTTTGGATCATCAGAGCGTGGCTAATGCCGCCAACTGATTCACTTTACTGGTCACTTCCTCTGACAGAGGCCTAAACACATCCCATCTGATGAGAGGAGAAGAGAACAGAAGTCATGAATCAGTGTTTACAGAGACTCCCTTCATCAGCTGTCAGTCAGTGATGCAGCACACAACTCATTTATAAAACTATCATTGGCAAAACCAACCTCCATATCTCCGCTCACTACTCAATATCTCCAACAGTAACCGCATTTATGTTCTAGCAAATTCATTAATATGGTCGTTCCTAAAGTCTGCACCTCCTTTGGTCATCACTCCTTCCAGTTTGCTGCTCCTAGTGACTTGAATGAGTTACATAAGACGCTAAAACTCCACACCCTCATCCCATTACCCTCCTTTAATAACTCATTACAAGTGATAGCTTCTGATCACTGCACCTGCTTCTGAATTTGCCTCTCTGGAACACAGAACATATACTGTATGTATATATATATAGATATACATATATATGTGTATATATACACATATATATGTATCTATATATATATATTGTTTTATATACTGTATACATGTATATTGTGATGTTTTCATGTTTTCATTTTGTCTAATGTTTTATTGCACTAATCATACTTATGTTCTAATATCATGTATGGCCTTGCCTTCTGTCGCTGCATCTTGACCAAGTCGTCATTGTAAATGAGAATTGGTTCTCAATTGACTCATCTGGTTAAATAAAGGTAAAATAAAAATAAAACATCCATTACAAAGAGCAGCTGGGACTTCAGTCTGTGTAGCGTAGCCAGCTTCCTTTCAGCTCTCATGTTAACGTATTGGAATGAAAACACTGAGCTCAGCACTTACAGACCTGCAGAGACTTTGGGCATCAAGTCTGTAGATTTCACTGAAGTACACAGTGGAAATAAACTGCTGAGAGTCCTGAATGCATCATTACTGCAGAATCAGAGAGATATTCACTGCTCACTTTAATGATGGATTTACTGCTGTTAGGGTTCAAAGATGTTTGAAAATAGTGTCTCAGTGACTTTTGAATTGCAAATGATTACTGGACTTCAGCAGAGGTTCTGGTCTGTATGGTTACTAAATGTAACAATGGTTCTACGAAATAAGAGCCAGTGATTTGAGGCTTCAGTCAGACTGATCTCAGAGCTGTGACAGAGATGAACTGATCAATGAGAGAACAAAGACTTTCTGATCAGATTTGATGGTACGACAGTTTGATGGATGAGGACCACTGTCTCTATACATGTTGTGATGCTGTCAGCTGTAATCCAGCTTTATTTCCTGGAGACATGAACACAACAACAACATCTTCTTCACATCAACTCTAACACATGATCACAACAAGCTTCTGGCTGATCTGATTGACTGACTCTTCTCTCTCTCTGTGTCACTGTTCTCTTCTCACAGCTAAACTGAGGAAACACATCACAACAATACTGCTGAAACCAGCGTGGACCGACTCCAACCCTCTACTGACCTCAGAGTCTCCAGTCTACAGTGTGGACTCTCCACAAGATCAGATAGCAGCTTCACATCTGATTCCTGCAGCCCGTTTCCAAACAGATCCAGATCTCTTAGATGGGAGGGGTTGGACTCCAGAGCTGAGACCAGAGAATCACAGCTGATCTCTGACAACCTGCAGCGACTCAATCTGAATAAAGAATAAATGATGTAGATAAAAATCACTGTATAATCCAATCAGATGTGTTCAGGTTTTAACTGTGTAGCTCAACATTACTATGTCCTAATCAATGAGCTTTTCCCTAAAATGAGTGTAGCGACTTTGTCATTGTGTTATTGTGGATCATCATAATGTCAGCCTTCAAGTCTGGAATTAGAGGATCAATACTATATCGATCCTTTAAACAGCTGCATTTTGTATGTGTGTGTCCTCTAAAGGGGGTGTTCAAATATTCGCCCCCAAAATTGACTTAAGCATGTATGTGTGTGTGTGTTCACGTCAACACACATCAATAACATGCTGCTGATCTCTGTCAAGTCTGGAATTAGAGGATCAATACTATATTGATCCTTTAAACAGCTGCATGTGGTGTGTGTGTGTGTGTGTGTGTGTGTGTGTGTGTGTGTGTGTGTGTGTGTGTTTGTGTTCTAAAGGATCAATATCAATGATCAGACGTTATTTGTGAAAACACGTTGAAATAAACCGAACCAAACAATATTTCTATACTTTATTAACTAAACTTGATCAATGTAAAACTAATATTAGTTCAGAGGATCTTCTGTATCCAGATGTGACCATTTACCTACAATGATAAACATTAATTTACTTTAACAACTAACAGTGGACATTTTCTCCAGTTTCTTTAAGAAACACAAGTCTTTTGTGACTGCAGACTAAATTTAGTTCAAGACACATGAAAATACAGTATGAAGAAAAGGAAATTAACTACTCGAGGGATGTAAGTTATGTTTGTACATATATTAGGTTCAATTGTTAATTAAAGATATAAGATCTATAACAGTAACAGAGCATCAGTGAACTGACCTCAGAGTCTCCAGTCTACAGTGTGGACTCTCCAGAAAACCACACAGGAGCTCCACTCCTGAATCCTGCAGCTTGTTTCCATCCAGATCCAGCAGTCTCAGATGGAAGGGGTTGGACTCCAGAGCTGAGGCCAGAGAAGCACAGCTGATCTCCGACAACCTGCAGCAACTCAATCTGAATGAAGAATAAATGATGTAACGTTAGAAGACTATCCTGCTTGAAATCATTCAATGATTAATAATCTGTTCAGAGCTGAAGAGGGTTTAGAATGTAGAAGTAAACTCCAAACACCTGAAGCCAATGTGTGTGTTATTATCATTTATTAAAAACAACATGATGTGGAATATAAGATGAACATCAAGTGTTTAAGAGGTTCAGATTGAATTATCCAGTGTAGGATTTTTCCTGTTATATTAAGGTTTTAAATTTGTTGCTCAACATCGCTCTGCCACAGTCAGTAATGCCACAGACAATGGATTAAACCACTGAAGAAGAAAATGTACTTTAGCATTAAGATACTCAGTGTGAATCAGTATAATATCAGCCTTATGTCTGCAGTTTAGTGTCACCACAACTTTCACATCATATTAATCTCAGTGCAAAAATAAAAACTGGTGTCTGACCTCAGAGTCTCCAGTCTACAGTGTGGACTCTCCAGAAAACCAGACATCAGCTTCACAGCTGAATCCTGCAGCTTGTTTCCTTCCAGATCCAGCTGTCTTAGATGGGAGGGGTTGGACTTCAGAGTTGAGGCCAGAGGAGCACAGCTGATCTCTGACAAACTGCAGTCCCTCAATCTGAATAGAGAATAAATGATGAAGATAAAAATCACTTTATAATCCAATCAGATGTGTTCAGGTTTTAACTGTGTAGCTCAACATTACTATGTCCTAATCAATGAGCTTTTCACTAAAATGAGTAGAGTGACTTTGTCATTGTGTTATTGTGGATCATCATAATGTCAGCCTTCTACAGACATCATCCAAATGTCACCACAACATTCACACACCTATTCATGTCAACCCACATCAATAACATGCTGCTGATCTCTATCAAGTCTGGAATTAGAGTATCAATACTATATTAATCCTTTAAACAGCTGCATTTGGCATATGTGTGTGTGTGTGTGTGTGTGTGTGTGCGCGTGTATGTGTGTGTGTGTGTGTGTGTGTGTGTGTGTGTTTGTGTGTTTGTGTTCTAAATGATTAATATCAATGATCAGACATTATTTGTGAAAACACGTTGAAATTAACAGAAACCAAAACATATTTCTACTTCAGCGGGTAAACTTGATCAATGTAAAACTAATATTAGTTCAGAGGATCTTCTGTATCCAGGTGTGACCATTTACCAACAATGATAAATATTAATTTACTTTAACAACTAACAGTGGACATTTTCTACAGTTTCTTTAAGAAACACAAGTCTTTTGTGACTGCAGACTAAATTTAGTTCAAGACACATGAACATATGAACAAAAGGAAATTAACTACTTTATGGCTGTAAGTTATGTTTGTACATAAATTAAGGTTCAGTTATTAATTAAAGATGTACGATCTATAACAGTAACAGAGAGTCAGTGAACTGACCTCAGAGTCTCCAGTCTACAGTGTGGACTCTCCAGAAAACCACACAATAGCTCCACTCCTGAATCCGGCAGGTTGTTGTCACTCAGCTTCAGCTCTCTCAGATGGGAGGGGTTGGACTTCAGAGCTGAGGCCAGAGAAGCACAGCTGATCTCTGACAAACTGCAGCGACTCAATCTGAATAAAGAATAAATGATGTAAGTTTAGAAGACAACGTTCCTGCTTGAAGTCATTCAATGATTAATAATCTGTTCAGAGCTGGAAAGGTTTAGAAATGTAAACTCCAAACACCTGAAGCCAACAGGATGCAGGTTAGGATGCAGAGCTCTCATTAATATTAATGGCAACGTGCTGCTATTTCAATAAAGATGTAGTGACTTCACCTCTTAAACTTTGACAGCTCCACCAGTGGATCCATCTATACAAACTCATGTTGTGCAGCCAAACACACATAAAAACCCACAAAAATGTATTCAAGATTCAACTCAAGATCTTAAAGTTTCTAAAGATGTCAAATATGTCAGGATGGATTTTGGGGAAATGTGAACATAAGACATCTACAATACATATTTTAGGAATAGTGGAGTCATAACATCAAAGCATCTTTAGTTTAAACTATTCAGTCAGTATAAGCATCATATAGTTTCATTCATTTTTTAGAAAAAGCAAATACTGGATATATTTATTCTTGTCTGATAGCTGAAATAGAGAGTATTTATTTATTCTTCATATTGATGTATTTTTTTGTCATTTCTTTGAGAAAAAAAAAAACATGTTGAACGTCAAGTTTTTTGATATACAGTGGAAACCGCTTATAGTGACCACAGTTACAGTGATCAAGTGTTTATATGGATCAAAAAGCTTGGGACAGAATCATTCCTATACAAACGCTGTTTAAATAATTTTCATTATAGCAATCAAGTAGTCCACTTATAGTGTTCATTTTGGCTCTTTTCATACATGACAACATATGGAAAAACAATTTAAAACTATGTTAGACTAATGTTAGTTGAATTTCTGTTTTGTTTTTTCTTTACTCCCTTGATACTCTGCCTTGCTGACCGGATGCCTGAGGCTGATGCTGCGTGCACATTGATATCATGACGGGAAAAAGGAAAGTCATCTCTGAATGAAAAACAAATGTGCACAGGGAAAGCACCCTCGTCAAGTGGATTACTAATGCCTCATCACGTAATGCCACAGACGATGGATTAAACCACTGAAGAAGAAAATGTACTTTAGCATTCAGATACTCAGTGTGGATCAGTATAATATCAGCCTTATGTCTGCAGTTTAGTTTCACCACAACTTTCACATCATATTAATCTCAGTACAAAAAAACTGGTGTCTGACCTCAGAGTTTTCAGTCTACAGTGTGGACCCTCCAGAAAACCGGACAGCAACTTCACTCCTGATTCTTTTAGCCTGTTGTTACTCAGATTCAGCTCTCTCAGATGGGAGGGGTTGGACTTCAGAGCTGAGACCAGAGAAGCACAGCTGATCTCTGACAAACTGCAGTCCTTCAATCTGAATAAAGAATAAACGATGTAGATAAAAATCAATTTATAATCAGCTGAAAACATTTAATATATAAAAAAACTTCATAAGCTACAGTCAGTGAACTGACCTCAGAGTCTCCAGTTTACAGTTTGGACTCGCCAGTCCAGCAGACAGAGGCTTCACTCTCGATTCCTTCAGGTTGTTATTACTCAGGTCCAGCTCTCTCAGATGGGAGGGGTTGGACTTCAGAGCTGAGGCCACAACTTCACAGTGAGTCACTGAGATTCCACAGCAAGAAAGTCTGTCATGATTATATGAAAGAGGACACTTTATATTATAGCAATCAAAATGATCCCATAATTGTCACTCGTGAACACAGTGGCTGCTTAAGTATGAGTTACATACTCAATTTTACTAATAATAATCCTTTATCTATACAACACTTTTCAAAAACAGGTTTACAACGTGCTTTAGAGATTGAATATATACACAGCAGCTACAAAATAAAGTAAATACAATGCAATTCAGAAAAAGAATAAAAATAGTTTTAACAAATAGACAAAAAACGTGAAAATAAAGAATCAAATCTAACTAAAGCTGCAAACAGCGTTGATTGGGCCTTTGCACCTTCCCGGTGGATGTGGCCAGGCACAGTGAAACCAGAACTCTGCTGAGGGTAATGATGCCTGCCACGAGAGTCCGCAACAAACCGTTCTTGATTTCTGAAAGGGAGCAGGGCTAAAGTGTAGGGGGCGGGTAACATCGTCACTAATGAAAGAGGATCTCCCTGCTGAGTCCAATGATGCCTCCCACAAGAGTCTACGACAAACGGTTCCTGAGTTATGAAAGAGGGCGTGACTAAATGTTAGGGCGGGGATAACCTTCACCAATGAAACAGGAACTCTCTGCTGAGTGCATTATCTCCCACAAGTCTACGACAAACAGTTCATGGGTTATGAAATGGGATGTGGCTAACATGTAGGGGTGGGGCCATCAGTCTATATTGGCATGAAAATGACATCAGGCTTGGACCATCATCATGGCTGAGAAATTTGGAGCAGATTTGACAAAGCACGCTGAGGTTTTCAACTAAAAGTCACAGTCTTCACAATAATGCATCATCAAGGTCTTAAGGCTTTTCTCACCACATTTGAGGATCTAGTCAACCTGCTAGGAGAAGTACATTAAAATATAAAGCAAGTCATGTCCTGTTGCCACTAGGGGATGTTATGAGTGTGACTCAATATGGACATGTAAATGTCCTCAGGACTGGACCCTTATCATGCCTGAGAAATTTGGGGCAGATTGGACTTTGTACACTGGAGTTGCAACAACTACCTGTTTCATGGCAAAATGCGCAAAATGGCCGCCACGCCACAGTCAGTTCGTTCAGTGAAAACTCACCAGTTTAATACATTTTCATCCTTAAGGTCTTTCGATGGTCCTGACCAAATTTCAAGTCGATCTGATTAAATCTGTAGGAGGAGTTTGTTACAGTACACTGCCTGTAAAACGCTAAAAATGGGCGAAAAGCACACATTGAATTCAAAATGGTTGACTTCCTGTTGGGTTTTCAGTATACCTCCAAGAGGCTTTTTTGTGCATCACCACATGTTACATCTGCCTGCCAAATTTCATACATAGGTGAAACCTGAACGAGGGGCTCAATTTGTCCAACTTTCTAAGGGGCGCTAACGAGCAATTTTGCAACACCCAAGCCGAAACCCTTAAAATAACAAATTTTCACAGCGTCTGATAAGTGTGCAAAGTTTAACAACTTTTTGAGCATGTTAATACCTTCAAAAATACGATTCATTTGTGTGAAAAATTATAATTCCTACAGTTTCAACAGGGTCCGCTCAGCCTGACGTTGTCGGTGCTTGGGCCCTAATTTAAAGCCAATTTATTTAAGGGTGTATAGCATCCTCTTACACCCTCCATGCTCACTATGAAATGACTCTGAAACCATTATGAAATAAATTAGAGCAATAATTGCATGAAAGCAATTCTCTAGGACTTCAGAAATCTCGGTTGGAAAATGATACAGATTTTATTCTTAAACTCTTAAGCCTAGTGGTAAAAAAATCAGGTATTACCTGTATGTGTGAATATATGAGACACCTTGCAGAACCTGTCCATGTAATAATAACGTGACTGCATTCACTGATAACAGTAAAATACTGTTACAGATGTAGCTACCTAATTTCCCCTACCAGCTGAGTTCCAGCTGATTGCGAGCCAGACCCAGCTAGTTCCCAGCTAACTTCCAGCCTCTGGAAGTCAACCCCCCTCCCAATGTTTCCTGAGAGGGTGGCCCAATTCCAATCCAGCCCCTACACCCTCTCACAACCCACTTCCACTCCGTTTGCACGTTCGCGTGGGGGGTTTACCATATCAAGTGCCATTCCAAATCAATTCACAGGGAGTGGAAGTGAGTTATAAAACTCTCCAACAGTGAGCCTGCATCGATACTGACTTAACCAGCCGACTTGACAACTATAAATACAACCAACTGAAAAATCAACATTTTTTGCACTCAACATTTGACACAGCTCAAGAACAACTGTGACAAAATACAACTGACATAATTTATGTATTAAACACGTGGAAGAGTATTTGAAGGATAATAAAAATGTTATAGTGTGTATATTTGAATAACTAAACTACTAATATACACTGATTTGTAACTTTAATCACATCTGGACTTACAGAGCCTTTCTGCAGTTCCTCACAGCCGGAATCAGTCTCAGTTGTCCCTCCTCTGTTGTTTTGTACTTGCCCAGGTCCAACTCATCCAGAACCTCCTCTGACATCTGCAGCATGTAGGCCAGAGCTGAGCAGTGGATCTCTGAGAGTTCCTTCTCTGATCTGTTCTCTGACTTCAGGAACTCTTGGATCTCCTGATGTACCGAGTGGTCCTTCATCTCCGTCAGACAGTGGAAGATGTTGATGCTTCTGTCAGGAGAGATATTATCTCTGTTCATCTTCTTCAGGTTGTTAATGGCTCTTTTGATGCTTCCTGAACTGCTCTTTGTCTGACCTAGCAGGCCTCCTAAGAGACTCTGGTTGGACTCCAGAGAGAGGCCATGAAGGAAGCGAACAAACAGGTCCAGGTGGCCATTTTTACTTTCAAGGGATTTCTCCATGGCTCTCTTCAGGAAGACATCCAGAGATGGGCCACTACTAGCATAGTATTCAAAATACTTTGAGATGTTCTTAAGAAAAGACAATGGGTTTGATTCTTTGTGCTTGTAGTCTTCTCCCAGGAAGTCCACCAGAACCTCTGTTTTACTGTTTGCGTAACAGTGGAACATGTAGACTGCAGCCAGAAACTCCTGAATGCTCAGGTGAACAAAGCAGTAGACTGTTTTCTGGAGGATCACACACTCTCTTTTGAAGATCTCTGTACAAACTCCTGAGTACACCGAGGCCTCTGTGACATCAAGACCACACCGCTCCAGGTCTTCTTGGTAGAACACGATGTTTCCTTTCTCCAGCTGTTCAAACGCCAGCCTCCCCAGCTTCAGAAGAACTTCCCTGTCGGCCTCCGTCAGCTCCTGTGGACTCGTCTCACGTCCCTCACCAAACTTCTGCTTCTTCCTCTTTGTCTGAACCAACAGGAAGTGTGAGTACATGTCAGTCAGGGTCTTGGGCAGCTCTCCTCTCTGGTCTGTAGTCAACATGTGGCCCAGAACTGTAGCAGTGATCCAGCAGAAGACTGGGATTAGACACATGATGTGGAGGCTCTTGGATGTCTTGATGTGTGAGATGATTCTGCTGGACTGCTCTTCATCACTGACTCTCCTCCTGAAGTACTCCTCCTCCTGGGCGTCAGTGAAGCCTCGTACTTCTGTTACCCTGTCAACACATGCAGGAGGGATCTGATTGGCTGCTGCAGGTCGAGAAGTTATCCAGACGAGAGCTGAGGGAAGCAGATTCCCCTGGATGAGGTTTGTCAACAGCACGTTGACTGATGACTTCTGGGTGACATCAGACACAAC
>CAKAOH010024686.1:0-49820 GCA_916701665.1 Sebastiscus tertius
GACTCTAAATGGGACCATAATTTACTAAATGAACATCATGCTGTATTGAAGAAGACTTGAAACTAGAGATTGAGACCATAAACTCATGTTTACAATGTGGAAATGACTCAAGTGAGAAGTAGGCTCATTTTCTCATAGACTTCTATCCAATCGGACTTCTTTTTGCAACCAGAGGAGTTGCCCCCCGGCTGGCTATTAGAGATAATGCAAGTTTAAGGCACTTCCGCGTTGAATTCACTTTTCAGAACCGGAGGTTGCCCACTGCTGTTGACAGTATTTTCTGATTTATAGGGTGATAAAAAAAATTCCCTCACTAAAAACCTTTGACTCTAATATATCAACAACATGAAACAATCATTTTGAACCTAGCTTTATCCAATGTTCAGATGTTCTGTTCTGGAAATGTATGCATATTAGCACATATTTAATAAGTTAGTGCCTCACTTGCATATTTAAACATACACTTGCAGAACACTTGTAAAACATGAATTATTGTGTTTTGTCTGTAATTGTCTGTAAACCTAATCAACTAGGGAAGTTTCATAGTGATATCTATTTCTAAAATTTCACCCTATTCACCAGTAATGTCCCATAATCCACCGCTGAAAATAACCCTAAACAACTGCACTGTTTAGAGGGCATTCATGACTGTTATTTAAGATTTACATCTTCAGTTGGAAAGAATGGGGTGACTAAACTGTTTATATATACAGTGTCACCTTGACTGAATAACATTCAGCTGCACTTCTATGTGGGTTCTTAGAGTTGTCAGATAATGTGTTTTTCTAGCACACATGCAATTACACATGCTGTGATGCTTCCTCTGGGTGTGTTGTTGTTATCTGTACCCCTATAGAGATATTGTGGATATCCAATGTGCATTTGCATGTTTTCGTGCATGTTTTGCGCATGAGTGAATGCTGAGAGAGCTGGTGAATGAGCAAACGAGTGAGCAAGCAGCAAGCGACTTAGCCGAGTGTGTGGGTGAGCGAACGAGACGGCGTTTGAATGAGTGTGCGAGTGAGTGATTCATTATTATTGATACAGTGTGTTTTCTCTCGGTGTTACTGTAAGTGTTGCTGCAATGTGTTTAACGTTGTCTGGCAGCCAAAGGTCTGCAATCCAGTATAATAGAGCATGTTGTTGCAGTAACAGTCTGAGTAGCTGCTCGGCCCACAGCTCTCAGCCTCGCTACACGCTGCAGTGATCTCTGTTCACACTCCTCCTCTCCTTTGAGAGATGCTCGGCTTTTCTCCGGCCTCTGGGAGATCTTCGTCATGGATGACAGGGCAGGAGGAGCAGCAGCTAGAGCAGACCCTCGTTCCATTACCTGACTCCTGCAACTCTAATGGGGGAGTTTATGCAGCCTTCCTGACACTGGCAGAGGGAATTTACTTCATTTCTGCTAGATATGCAAAGTGGTCTCGTGAAGTGCCAAACCGTATTTCAGTAGTGTTGGGGTGAACGCAGCATAACTTCAGTCTTGGATGTTTCTTCTTTTTAATCACTCACTCTACTACTGCTATTTTATGCATCATAATTTATATTCTTATATATGTTCATATATATTTTGATACATTAGCATTACGTACATTTCTGCAGAGTCACATGACAGCATGTACCCTGTTCTTATCTGTGATCTTAGGGGGGGTGGGGTCATGCAATCGAACGTAAGAGTCAGAAATTGCTTGTTAACAGTGACACCTGTGGCCCTTAAGTCAACGACAGTCAGTGTACTCGCACTTGTGCTCGCACTACGACACACACAAGACTGAACGTGATTGACAGGCATCATGTTGATGAACATTAGCAACATTAGCCAGCTGAAACCACAATATCACTATACTGTATGTCTCACATGCTTGGCAGTAATGTTAGCTTACCAAACGACGGTCCCTCCCTGAATCGAAGGCCCGGACGATGTTGATCCTATAGTGTTAACTTTTCCTGCTTCAGCCTCCTGACCGTGGTCACAGGGGGAGACAGCATAGTTTTGGTCTCCTGGGCCGGAGTTGATAACGTTACTCGCTCCGGAGTTAACCCCCTTCACTTCACTCAGCAGCAGAGAAACAAGACACATTTCTGCACAAACTGCAACTTCTACTGTACATTCACTAGTTATTCTCACAGCTAAACTAACTCTCTTCTGCTCTACTGCTCGCTCGTTTTCTCACACAGTCGCCACCGCTCTCTCTCTTGCTTCACCATTCACTTCCCACGTCCACACACACTCGCACTGGCTCTGCTATACAGCACACAAATGGTTTTCCCCCCCTACGTCGGTCACATTCCTGTTTTGCAAGACGGGCTTCACTAGATATAACTTAGTGTTTTTTTGTGCTTCAAGTTTGTGTGGTGGGGGCTGGTTGTTTGTTGGCGTTAGCGGACTCCATTTCTAACCGAATGTTAGCTACGGCTAAGGCACTTGCGAGCACGCATGATGTCACATCTGTTGGATTTTCCTGGAAAAACAGTCCCGGGTTCCTCACATTAAAAGCAGTCTACAGGCTGATAGAGGAAACCCAGAAAGTCACAGAAGGTCTCATTTGTTAGGTTCGGTTGCGCGTCCGGCTCTCTCGTCTCTGAAGTCTTTTCGTGAGGTAGACACTGAACTCTTTGTCTTATTTATTCTTGCAGTCAATGGTTGTTCAGCAAACACACAGAGCATAACAGTTTGCAAGTCTGTTCTTGGAGCCAACAACCCAAAAAACAGTGAGACTTCTATTTATCCTGACAAAGGATGCGGTTACTTAATTTACAGAAGTGAGTCGTACGTTTTTAACAACACTCAAACTAGTCTAGACCCGGCTGCAAGACAGGTGTGAAAACAAGAATACACATACATGATAAAAAGGCGAAGTGTGCTTTCGGGGTCAGCTCAACACATTTCCATTATAAAACAACAAAGTCAACATGTCACACAAGCCAGTATATTTTCCATTACAAACCTGTTCACACATTGGCAATAGAAAACGATTTATACATGTATAAAGTTATATACAGTCCCTTTTAAATGATCACTTTCCTTAAAAAAACAAAAAGGCCATGCACCACCAATAGACTGTTTTAGTAGCTGAATTAGTAGCTATAGTCATAATCCAGTTTCTTGGTCTTTCCTAAGACCTCTAAAATCCACTGACATTACCGGCTTTAGTGTTTTTTCCATGAAAAAAACATCACATTTTCTCTGAAAGCCACATCTTGACCAGCTTTGACATGGTAATGAATGTTTTGAGAGATGGAGATGTTATATATTCCTTTCATCCTCTCAGGTCTTTGCTGGATCACACATCACAGCGTGCTGGGTATGATCAGGGGGAAGACCTCTGAGTGGCAGGGAGGATTCATATCCAGCCTCCCCCTCCAGAGCTACATGCTCCCTAGGTCTCTAGGGGTCTCTGCGGTGCATGCGGAGAAGCAGGCCAACTTAGAAATACGAACTGCGGCCTCCTCTGGCTCTTTAAAGCTCTCTCTGTGTACACACAGACCCATTTGTTTGGGCCCGCTCCATAAAAATCTATTACCAGTCCAGCACTGTGTGTTTTCACCTTGTTTTTTATGGTCTGTGTCCTCAGCATGGGGCAGCGCAGCGAGGACAAAGCAAAGACAAACACTGCCTCTCCTTGTGCTATATTGAACTTGGCATAGAAAAGTACAGAATTTGAAGCTGGAGATACTAGAGCCGTGTGTGATGGCGGTTGAGAGTATATTCCACAAGCATGAAAAAAAATATGTGAATGTCAGATGCCTCACAATCCAAACGAGCACAATATGCAGCACTACACTGAGAAAGGCTCCTTTTTTCCACGCTGCGGGAGCTACGCTTGATGACTCAAACAGTAGAAACTAATTACCTGAGCTCCAACAACTAGCAGCTCTCTGTTTCTTCCAGACATGATGCAGCAGAAGAAATCAGAGCTGCCTCTCTGCCTGTGTGTGTTGGATTGTTTTCACACCCATAGAGGGCAGCTGTGCTCTCCACAATCCCTCCTCTCTGACTAATAGAGTAACAGACACGCAGAGAGAGAGATATAACAAGTTATAGAGGTGGTGTGTTTTCCTGTGTGACTGGCCTGGCATGCTCATAGTGCTCAGAAAGAGTCCATTTCTTCTGTGTTGTTTATGGCTCCAGCCTATTGGAGTGTGTGTGAAGCAGCATGCGAGTCCCTAATGAAGTCAGGCATCTGCCAGAGACAATACGCAGGCTTGTTTTGATGCCGAGCTCTCTTATACTCACTTTGTATCTCCTTCTGTCTCCCTCTATCTGAATCTTCTCACTTAAAAGCTCTTTAAAAGCCACCAACATGGCTGAGCTTGCGATGCAGAAGAGCAACCATTGATTACCACTGCCTCAAAGCGGCAGTAGGCAGAATATTTTTGGGCAAAAATTCCATAATAACCTTTCAGCATATTGTTATTCAAGTGTTCTGAGAGAAAACTAGACTTCAGCACCTCCTCATGGCTCTGTTTTCAGGCTTTAAAAAATCTAGCCTGTGACAGTAGACTTTGGCCAATCACAGGTCATTTCAGAGAGAGAGCGTTCCTATTGGCTGTTCATTCAACAGAGGCAGCTGTCAATCACTCACAAACTCCATCAAACGGTCAAACTAGGCAGCGCTGATCAAATATGAATTCATATTTGTGTTACTGTAATGCTTATTTATCGCCTCAAATGTTTTCAGAAACATCTTAACAACACCTACTACTACATCTACTACCTCAACTGATCTCAACATGGTGGCCAGGTCACAAACTTTCTCATTTTACAGCAAAACAGTACACTACAAAATGTTTCTGAACACATATATTGACTTATATTTGCCTAGTTTGACCGTTTGATCGGAGTTCGCAGGTGATTAACAGCTACTCAGAGACGACAAGGCTCCAGCTCAGCTCATATTGGTTGTTTTCCTCCGGTCTGTGAAATCTTGCCGATGACATTAGGATCACCAGAGGACACAGAGGAACATGATTTTTTCAGATTATCTGTCTCATGCACTACTGTCAGGATATAGTGACCGTTTTATAAAAATAACTTTTTTGTAATCATATGTGCTCCAACTTGCCTACTCCAGCTTTAAATGACTGGGAATAATGAATCATAACAACAGTGAATGGCCAGTCCCTAGCACTGAGACATTCAGTGCAGGCTGAAAAAAAAAGGCAGCTCCTTGCAGAGCGTGGCCACAGCTGAGCTGTTGTTCTCTGGCAACACAGTTGGTTCAGGAACAAGACTCTTGTAGATGTAATATGTTTTTGTCAAGCAGCCGCGGCAGAGGAAGAGAGACGGAGCGAGAGCTGGCATGAAATCAGCCCTCTGTAGCTGCAGTCAGGCTCCTTGCACACACTGGACTGCAATAAACCAAACAATATCACATTAACACTCGAGGTCCGCCATTAATGGGCCCAGCTTTGGCCAGCAGACAATACTGCGTACACACACATGTACAGACACACGCTGTAAGCGCCCACTGTCTCTCCACTGACTGTTTAATTCCGTGGCTGATAATTATAACCGTTATCTGTTGCCTCTGAAAAATTATCGAGCTTGTCAGCACCCATTAATTTACCCAGTATCATAAATTAAGTGGCGCGGGCTGTGTTTTATCCCTGTCTTTCTGGAGTAAATGGAGGCAGTTTTTTCCAGAGGCTAAGTCTGCTTTACTGTACTGTACGTCACACATGACAGACTTTTGTTCTGCTTCCCCGTTGTTTAAAAGCCTGGAGAAAATGAGTCTGAGATAAATTAGCTACAGTCGAATGTGTGTGCAGCTCCGTACTGGAATGAGGATGTGTCATCTAAGCCGAGCGTTGGAGCTGTGGGTTTACATGCAAATCACTTCTTAACCATACAGCAAAAGGAACTCCACAGACCTATAACTCTCTGTTTTATGATCTATGCCCAACTATGGTAGCCTCATTTTACCCATGTGTTGTCCAAAACTTAAGCTGCAGGAATCATTCATCAGCCACCAATCTCATCCTGCAGTCGCTATAGGTCCCGCCTGTTGCTGCAACATGATTTGTACTGGAGCTAAAATGAATCATGTACCTCAAATCAGCCGTTGAACAGCAGGAGAACCATGTGGCTACCAGCAGGGTAGACAAAAAAAAAAACAACATGATTTATAGGCTCCTATTGTGTATTGTACTCGGGCGCCGCATTGTGCATCCATCCGCATCCGTCTCTGAGAATAGCTGTCAATCAAAGCGCTAATGCTCACTTCCTGTAAACGCTGAGTGTCCCGGGTGGGGAGGAGGAGACAACAATAGTGACCTTTTTCAACCTCAAAAGTGCACACATTTTGTTTCACGTGTACACTGTCTATCTCATGGTTTAGCACATCCGGACAACTCAGCATTCTCGTCTGCTTACTTGTTGTGACACCTGCTTCAGGGAGGTCGGACGTCAGCAACAGAAAAGCACCCATTGAGCTTATAGGAACCCAGAGGACGTTTTAGCAGGATGGAGACTTGTACTAGTGATCTCTTTAATAACTCATCTCATTCTCCCAACTGCGTGGGTTTCATCTCATTGTATTATATAGAAACTAGACTGTTATATTAGCTTATTGCAGATATATCTGTGTCAGTGAATATGTCCACCAATAAGTAAAAAGAAAGCTGCCTTTAAACCAAATTTCTTTCTGGATAATAATAATAATAATAATAATAAAGTTGAAGCCGAGATAATCTAGAAACAGTTTTAGTATGTTTTTCAACTGTAAAATATCCTATTCCTAAGTAATAGAAATCCACTAATCTTATAGTACACCAAGACGTTTTTGTTTGCTTATATTAATTAAAGGTCCAGTGTGTAGAATCTGGCAGTGTCTAGCGGTGAGGTTGAGATTGCAACCAACTGAAGCTTCTCCAGTGTGCCAAGCATGTTGGAGAGCTACGGCGGCTGACGCGAAAATGGGAATGGCCCTCTCTAGGGCCAGTTGTTGTAGGAGTAGCGTAGGTCATTTGGAGTAGAGCCAGCACATAGAGTGTGTGTGTATGTGGGAAGTGAGTGGTGAAGCGAGAGAGAGAGAGCGGCAGCGACAGGAGCGACTAACGTTATCGACTCCGCCCCAAGCAGGAAAAGTTGATAACGAGTTGATAATGTTCCTTGCTCCCGTTGCCGCCACTCTCTCTCTCTCTCTCTCTCTCTCTCTCTCTCTCTCTCTCTCTCTCTCTCTCTCTCTCTCTCTCTCGCTTCACCACTCATTTCCCACATACACATACACACTCTACACGCTGGATCCGCTCCAAATGATTTTATAGAGGGCCATTCGCGTTTTCTTGTCAGCCACCGTACAGTAGCTCTCCAACATGCTTGGCACACGGGAGAGGCTTCAGTTGGTTGCAATCTCCTCATGCTAGATACGGTCAGATCCTACACACTGGACCTTTTTAAACGCTGGTGTGACCTGACCTTAACTCTATCATTTGTGCAATCAGCTAGTACAGACCCCTTCTAGCTTCTGGCATAGTTGCTGAATATTGAACCACACAACAGATTTCTTTTAAATGTGTGCTTCGTTTGGGTTGACAGTGAGTGAACAGTCCTGCAGGATTTGGATGGATAAACAACCACAACCCTTGTTTCCAGAGAGTAGGGGAGCGTTGATGCTGTTTGACAGCAGCACAGACAGCCTGCCATAAAACTCCCTCATGAGGGAGAAGCACGAGATATGGAAGTCCACTACTACTCCCCGAATCCCTATCAACGCACTTATTTCACGTCCTTCTCTCCTTTTTCCCATCATTGTTTCCTTTCTATCTTTCTCTTCCACTATTCCTGTCTCCATCACTATACCCTCCCTTCTCTCCGGATCCTCTCCTCTGGCAGTCTGCAGACACCATTTAAATTGGATGTAACTTATGTGGCTGACGACACCAACAAAAAGTGAAAGACGTGATATTTGTTTATCCACCTGCAAACAGACAAGAGTGTCACATCCTGGCTGTTGTGGGGAGATGTTGGGCTGTTAGTGAGCCATATAGTGAACAGTATAAACAGGTCTAAGTGTGTGTGCGTGTGTGCGTGCAAGTCTGGTTCTTTATCCAAACTTGTGAGGCTCATTATCTGAGCAATGCGCTATGATTTCCAGAAAAAAGGTTTGACAGCCACTGCGAGACATCGTCTACCACACGTTACTCTCCAGTTTGGTCCGCTTTGCTACCCGGAAAGAAGGCATTGTTAGACTAAAACTTCACAGCTCACTTTGAGCCGCTTGGCCCATTTTCTGTTTACCTCTGCCATCTTCCTGTTCCTGTCTTCTCTCTGCGCTTCCATCTTGACAGCTATCTTTCGGCCCGCGCTCTGCCACAAAGACTACTAAAACCCCCAAAAAACACATTATTATATCATTTGATGAGCAGAGCAGCCGTTGTCAGTTTATCCACCTGCTGCAGCACAGAGCTGATATGTTTCGGCACAATGCGGTTTGTTTACCTTTATGTAATAGTTTGGGCTATTTATGCAGCTTCAACTTCGGATGCTGCCACTCTGAATACCAATCTCCTCCGTAGCTTTGCAGCGCCGCCGCCTCTGCGCGGGTATTTACCGCTGCTGGATGGCTCCCAGACTCAGATATATGGCTGAAGGCTTAAATAGATGTCAGAAAGGTCTGCACTTGCACTTTCTATTGGGAGAATTCAATATGGTGTAACTTTGTTGGGCGTGAAAGGAGAGGGGAGGTGAAGTGGGGCCGAGGATATAAATGGACCGAATGCACTGAATGTGCAAAATATTTGGGGACATGATATTGAGTTGCAGCCCCCTTTTTGGGCAATTTGAAAATCTAACTCACCTGCTTCTCTTTTGTGACAAGTATAGATTTTGCAAGGGAAGGGAATAATGGCTTTTACCTGAATTCAACTCATCTTTGTAGTAATATTTTGTAACATTTATATATTTGACTCCTGAATGACTGCCACATCCGAGTGTTCAAATTCCAATTAGCAGGGGTGACATAGCGATTAAATATTGAATCTTAAATGTAGGAAGCCAGACAGACTTGGAGCAAAGGGAAGGGATGGCTGGTGTGTGAGTGTGCATGTGCGTGTGCAAAAGCTCGGGGACAATACAGTTGATTTTTGTTTGCATTTTTGGAGCGCCACAGATAGGGGGTCGGGGCGGGGAAGAGATTCCACGGAGCATTAAGTCCGACTGAATGGGTTTTCACTCTGTCATAGCACACTGCGCTCCCGTTTTCATAACAGCGTTGAATCACCATTTCCATTCCTCTAATTCTTTCCATCTTTTGTTGCAGGCAGCAGACTTGGCAACTATTGTTTGACACGTTGCTTGTGCCAGAGAAAGCTGTGTGTTTGCGTGTGTGTGTGTGTGTGTGTGTGGGAGAGCTGCGGCTAATCCATAAGCCATAATAAGAGACTGCTGCTTTTAATGCCATATCAAGTGGAAGTGTCCACATTTCTCTTTCCCTGTATCCATTTTCCAGCCTATCAGATTGGAGGTTAAATGGAAACCTTAACAGGACTTTTCATTTAGCTGCTGTTGGATTGATTAAAAAAAAAAAAAAAAGCATTATTTTTCAGACAATCATGCATTTTCTGTTTGTATCATGCGTTGGGATTTGCAAGGCCCTAGAGTTGGAAATGATGCATAAAGAACTATGTTAATTTAAGAAACAGAAACATGAAATGAGTGTTTTGAGGATTTTCTGCAACAGCAGCAATAAGCTTCTTATTAATCTGTGTGCCCAAGATAAATGAATATTTTACGTCTGAGGAAGGAACAGGAGACAATAGGTCATAAAGTCAAACGTAGACGTACCTGTATTAAATCTGCTCTATAGTTTGATGATTGGATCCGCAGTCTACATTTTGACACCGAAGGGAATCGCGGCAGAAACTTTTTTCACTTCAAAACCATTGAATCCAGCCTTTGAGGCACTTTTACTAGTTTCCATTATGCCTCGGCTGAATTATATTTTGAGGAAAATCAATTCTATCAAGGTGGGCTTTGGAAGAGGAGCTTTAGTATTAACATTCATAAGAATATCAATCAGCCAGCCGCAGTGAGTGGGTGAAAAGACGAGGGAACAAAAGTTCTGATGGTTTTTTTCTGTCTCCCCAGAGGGGCTTTAATTCTGGTTTGTTTCTCCTCACGGAAATCCAGTAAGACCCCCTCCACCCCCATTCCCCCACCCTCACTATCCCTTGATCCCATTAGCGGTGAACTCTTGGGACCTCTGATCAACCATGCAAGGTCACTGAGTCATTGACTGAAGACTCCGGCTTAAGTGTTTGTTTCTTGGCAGCAAAGGTCCAGTAGCCTTTAGATGAATGATGGCATGAAGTTCTGGAGCCTGATTTGTAGGCAAATAATACAAACTAAAATGGAATAGTTCAACATTTCTGGGAAATATGATTATTTGAGTTAGGTAAAATGGTAGATATCACTTGATAGGGAATAGGAATCACGGAGAATTCTGGGGCAACGCCACCATTTTTGGAGGGTAGTATAATGTACGGAGCACAGGTGGGATGTCATTATCTGTCACCGGTCTATCTATCTGTCATCTGTCAATCGTTCATCATCAGAAACGTATAAAGAAGCTGACAGAGGCAAAGGGGCGATACAGTATATTACAAGATTGAAGTTAGTTAATGATATCGATCCTGACGAATTAGGAGGACCTTGACAGCTTGCCACCTGTATATGGTCACTGATGTGAGTGTGGCTGCAGCTCAGAGGTTGAGCGGAAGGTTGGTGGTTCGATCCCCGGCTCCTCCAATCCCCAGCTCTATTGTCTATGTGCTAAATATGAAGCTAGAGCCAGGAGAATCTTAGCTTAGCTTAGCTAAAAGACTAGAAACAGGCTACAACAGCTAGCCACCTGAAACCACAACTTTTATTTATTTTTCTAAAATGTGGAACTATTGCTTTAATCATCATTAAAGTCATGAAAACAGAATTTTAAGTAGGCTAGCTAAGTTTAGTTTAAGCTACAAATGAAAAGTGATCAGTATCACTTTTGTATCAAAGAGAATTAGCAATGTCCGTTACATAATTTACAAATTGTGGCACGGATTTAGTCATTAGCCCTCTAACACTGTGCCTGTGGGAACATGAGCCTTCTGGACAGAATCACATCTGTTAACTCCCTCCCTCCTGTCTGTCTGTGTCTGTGTGTGTGTGTGTGTGTGTGTGTGTTAGTGAGGAGTACCGTCATTGATAAAGAAGCCAGATCCCACAGCAAATGACTTCCACGTTACGTCATCTGTCAGTATCAATTAACCTTCAGCCGCTAAGTCTGAAGAGGTCTGAAGCCAAGCTGTGCTGAAGCCAAGAGCTGCAGACAGTGAGGAGAATCAGGGGAAGTGTTGCTGAAAGGCCAGAAAAGTAGACAAGCTGCAGGTTTGAATCCTGCATGATAAGGGAATATCAATGCAGTGAATGTTGAAGATGAAAAGCGTGACCAGTTTTGTCTAGTTTAAGTGTCTTTTATTTGCCCTGTAAATTCACACAGATTAAAAACAGCCACTGGCTGTATTTAGCGGGCTCCACCACCACCACCACCACCACTTACTACCTGTGTTCCTATGGTAACGTACTCCCTGGCACTTCAAAATAGTGTTTATCTATCTTTTAGCTCTGTCACTGCTGCGCTCCTGCTGATGGATCAGAAAATTTCTACCATTAAATGATACGTTTTTCTTAGACACAGCTATGAAACTAATAAAAACAGATACTTCTTTCACAGGATGTGCTGCTTGAAGAAATGCATTTAAGTCAATTGATAGGGATGTTGTCCTTGTGTGTGGGTGCAAATCATATCTACATTACATTTGTGTCAAGATTTGCTCTTTTCACTCAACTGTCCACAATCTGGGGCACACAGATCATTTTGTAGTCTGTTATCATCAGTGACAGAAGGACCACCGCTGGGCATATCTCCTAAAATGTGCCCCCATGCAGCCAGACAAAATATGGTCCTTCCCTCTTTCCCTCCTCCCGTATTATCTTCACCCCAGCATCTTTCTTTCTACCAGCCAGCAGGGGGCGACTCCTCTGGCTGCAAAAAGAAGTCTGATTGTATAGAAGTCGATGAGAAAATGAGCCTACTTCTCACCTGATTTATTACTTCAGTAAACATTGTAAACATGAGTTTATGGTCTCAGTCGGTAGTTTCAAGTCTTCTTCAATACAGCATGATGTTCATTTAGTAAATTATGGTCCCATTTAGAGTCAAATAGACCATAAAGCAGGGGATGCTTCAGGGCATGGCTACCTTGTGATTGACAGTTCGCTGCCACGGCGTTGTCCAGTCTGGGAGTTGTCCGTGTCTTCATCTTACAACTTTAACCCTTTCACAGTGTGTTTTCAGTTCATTAAAGTTAAGTATAACCTACCAAGAGCGCAAAGGCCAAAAACCAAGATGGCGATGGTCAAAATGACGAACTCGAGGCTTCAAAACTGCAGTCCACAAACCAATGGGTGACGTCATGTTGACTACGTCCACTTCTTATATACTGTAGGCTACAGTCTGTTGTTCGGGGTCAGGGGTTGCACTGTGTGTACCGAAAGCTGCAGTGGGTAGAAATGGAGCAAATATGATTAAAAAAAGTTATTTTTATTTTACTGTCATCCTGACAGTAGAGCCGTAGCAGTAGAGACAGGTAATCTGAAAAAAAATCATGTGCCTCTGTGTCCTCTGGTGCTGCTAACGGCATCTGCAGGATTTCACAGACCAGAGGAAAACAATCAGTCAGAGCTGACCTGCAGTCTGCCGTTCAGCTTCCTGTCTATGAGAGCCATGAGTCAGTCACTTGCAAACTCCGACCAAACGGTCAAACTAGGCAGCGCTGATCAAATATGAATCAATATTATGTTACTGTAATGCCTATTTCTCACCTCAAATGTTTTCAGAAACATCTTGTAGCTGTAAAATGAGAAAGTTTGTGACCCGGCAGCCATGTTGAGATCAAGTTGAGGAGCTACCAAGTACCGCCCACCAGACAGAGCACAGCCAATAGGAACACTCTCTTTCTGAAATGACCTGTGATTGGTCAAAGTCTTCCGTCACCGGCTAGATCTTTTAAAGCCTGAAAACAGAGCCATGAGGAGGTGCAGACGTCTAGTTTTCTCTCAGAACACTTGAATTACAATAAGCTGAAAGGTTATTATGGAATCCCCAAAACATTCTGCCTCCTGCATGTTTAACATACTGTATGTACAGAAATTTCAGGATCAGTTGATAAAGTACTTCTTCTAGAAATGGTCATATTAATCCATTACACCAATAATTACTTGAAAAAAAAGTTATAGAATAATTTCTCACTTTCCTCTAAATAACATCACATGCCACACCGCTCCACAGCCCCACCCATTAGAGCTGAAAAAATGACTACATTAGTCAATCTGAACTGTGTATTTCGCAGTAGCGGCTGTATAGGCAGGTGTTGGTTCAGTGCTCCCTGACTACTGAATCGAGTTCCTGCCTCGTCTGAGTTTGTGCCGCGCAGCATTCTGTTCCTGTTTATCTTCTTAATCTGGCCCTCTCATCTCTATTTCAGCTTTCTCAAATACACTGAATGTAAGAACAAAGTCTAGGTTCTCTGTCAGACCAGCAGGGGCTGTTTCTGCCTGGTCGCTTTCCAGGTGCCCACCAGACTGTAACTGAGGCTTGGGCTTGGGATTGGAGGCTGGGCAGGGGGGTGGTGAGTGCAGGAGATGGAGGAGCAGGCGAGGCAGGCCGGCTCCTCCGACCCCTCAGAGCTCCATCTGGACCGCGGGGGGCTGTCATTTAGGAGTGCAGGGCCTGAGCGGAGGAGCAAATTGCTTTTTAATCGATCATATTCCCAGTAAAAGCCACTCCCAGCAGCCACTTGCCTACTTTCCATTCTATTTATGGAAGCTGCCTGACTCTGACTTCTGAATGTGTGCTGCTGTGTGTGTGTGTGTGTGTGTGTGTGTGTGTGTGAGATAGAGAGAGACAGAAAAAAGAGACAGTAGGGGTGAGTTTTGTTGTCCACTTCAAGTCAGTAAAAACAGAATCATGTTTTCCACTCTTGTCTTAAGTCTAGCCTTGTATGTGGATGTATTTTAGCTCATTAAAATCAGAGTATGACAAGGACCTTGCAATACTCATGTGGTTATAGATGACATGAAGGCTGATAGCATGCTGTTCCTTTGTATCTGCAGCAGGCAGCGATTCCAGGGCAGTGAAACATGAGCATCAGACATATGCTCTATTAACGGCACAAAGAAAACCCTCTCCACCATTAAACACCACAGAGCTACAGTCAAACATGTCATGTGCTTTCATAGAAGCCCAACAATGCTGTAATGTGATCGTTTTCCCAGCTCCACTTCCTCGCATCTATTTTCAGTCTGATGCCCAGTGTTGAGTCTCGCACTAACAGGCGCTACTGTGAAGCGTGCATGGGTAATAAATTATGACTCAGCCCAACGCTGCCGCTGATTGTTGGATCCATTTTCTAAGATGCCGTTGTTTCTAACTAATCTGCCCCTCGGGGCTCTTGAAAAGGAAGTTTAAGTCTGTATTTGCTTGCTCTGTAGAACAATTTTTTTGTTCTTTTCATAAAGCATTGAATCACCCCCCTTTGTAAAACTCCCCCCAAAAAAAGCTTCAGCTGTAATGGTGTCACATAAAAGATCCTGCAGAATGAGCAATACACCATTGAATGAGGCCGTCGCTTGCAAGCACTCCTGTCAGTTTTCCTTCGCAGGCCTCCCAGGAATTGTAAGACAGGTTTTTACTATTCGCTGGAAATTAGTTTTTGGGTGTGCTTTCTTTTTTCTGCAGTGCACCAGAAAAATGTATGACTATTTAATATGACTTTGTAGAAGTTGCAAAGACAGGACCTAAATTAGAGGATAGCACATAATAGTTACGGAATCTTCGTCATAATTATTTGGAGCCTTATCTGTGTTTATGGCTCCGTGCCGGCGAGAGCCATGGCTGGAGGCATTGTGTTTTTCGGGTTGTCCATCCGTTTGGGCCATTCTTGTCAACGTGATATCTCAGGAACGCCTGGAGGGAATTTCTTCAAATTTGTCCACTTGGACTCAAGGATGAACTGATTTGATTTTAGTGGTCAAAGGTCAAGGTCACTGTGAGCTCACAAATGTGGCCAACACATTTTTGGCCATAACAAGAATTCACATGTTAATAACGACAATTTCACACAAATGTCTAACAGGATAGAATGATGAAGTGGTGACATTTTGGACAGACATGAATGGAAACTGCAACTTGACTGGTTGACGGAGACATACAAATGCGAGGCGTTAATTCTAGTTTTTTCCACGACCGCAGAGGGTCAGCCCAACAAATGCAAAAGTCTGTCACTGAGTGACTGACTGAGTGATGAAGTTACACGATTGGTCGGCCGAGTGTTGGAGTTTCCTCATTGGCCGTTGCTCGTTCAAAATGAAAACAGTCCTTTATGTAAGTGAGCCCATCTAGCATGACGCGTCCGGCTCACGAAACTTGGACCAAGCGATCTAGTTCTAAAATGAAACAAGATTCAGCAGTGGCATAGCCTATTTCTCGCTTAAAATGTTTTCAGTAGTAGGTTTTGGTGGACTGTTTAGATGTAATAACAGAAAGTTTACAAGCAGGCTGCCATGTTGTTTCCTGTTTGAAACGGCAAGCAGAAAACCAGGGACCAATCGGGTGCATTCCACGAGAGGATACGTCACCGTTTGAACGGCCAGCTGTGTGAGGGCTGTTGCTTAGGACCCAGAAGCAGACACAGATACAGTTGGATGATGGTTGAAAATCAGATGGATTTATTGTAAATAAAGGTGGTGAGGGTGCTGGAGAAGGCAGGGGACAGGCAGGCTGCTGAGCAGGGTGGAGTGGCTGGAGGGATGAGCTGGGACGGCGCGAGGATGGCTCGATGGAGGCTGGCACTAGAATCCAGTACACAGGAAAACACAAGGTTAATACTAGAAGCAAAAGAATAACTCTGGTATCTATGGTACAGAGCGGCCAAGAGTATACCAACTGGTAGGCAGAACAATCTGGCAAGGACTGGCAGGAAAACTGGTGCTCTTGTACTGTGGGTTGATTAGCTTGATTGTTGACAGGTGGAGAGTGCAGAGTGGAGAGTGAGACCAGGTGCCTGATGATGAAGCCGCGCCCCTGCCACACCCCCACACACACAGACAGACAGGGGAGAGAAAGACACAGGAGGAACAACACAGGAAAACCACTGGAGTCACAGCCAGAGCCGTGACAAGCTGAGTGGAACAGAGTGTCCCTTAGTGTCCTCGCTGGACCTGGTGGATATGTACCGCTGGATTTAACATTATAGACATGACCACTGACTATTTGTATATCAATTCAACAACAAATTCACCGACTGACCCTACACAGTCTAGACATATACTCCGTTTTGTCCGAGTCTTGTTTACTGTGGCCTTGTTTGCTGTGGCCCTGAACACATGCTTAGCATTTAGGAATAAACTGCGCTGCAAATAAATATAAAGGGGAAATTGTGAAACACAATTGCTTTATATGTGTCGTCAAATTGTTGAAGATCGGTGATTTCTTCATTTGGTTGTGTGCGTTTTGTATAGTTGCAGTGTGTTGAGCTCTCTGGGCTACTGTCGCATTTCACTTCATTGTTGTGGACGTCTGCAACGTCTGGCATCCCTGGATTCTCTATAATTGTAGCCTCTCACATGTTACTGTGCTGCACTGCTCAGCGGACACAGTTATATAGGAAGTGAGGAGAGAGCGAGCCAGAGAGAGGAAGGATGGAGAGGTATGTCAGGTACTCAGCTGGAGGCCCTTCATTCTCTCTGTCAGTATCTTGTCGCGGTCTCGCCCCCTGACCAAACAGGACGTGAGCCTCACCGCCCCACGCTGCTGTCTGGCTCTGCTGCTGTCCTCATTTTACCACTCCAAGCTTTTATTCAGGTGCTTCTCTGTTCTTCACCACTCATCCTCCCATGCTGGGTGTGTATTCTTCCATAGAGGTTATTATATCATAAATCTGATAGTCACTGATATGCTGGAGCTCCTTCTCTACCCACAGCTTGTCAATATGTGGATGTTATTATTAATGGAACATGTCTGGACAGAGAAACTGTGTGGAAGGGCTGTTTTTAAGGTCTATTTTTAACAATGTTACTCGTGTGAAGCACAGTGTGACCTTGCTCTGTGAAAGATGCTATACTAAATACACTTTACTTCCTTACTCAGCAGCTTCAGGGTGTCTGTAAAATGTGCAGTGAGACCTGCCTCACCCTGCCTTAAGCCAATAGGAAAAGAATTATCTGGATTAACTAAATTAAAGTGATAGCTTTGATTCACCGCCGTTAAAATGGATTCCAATTGGAAATTTCTCAAAACACACCTGCAGCGTAATCCTCAGCATTTCCAAACACACACATTTAAATGTGCCGTTCTATCTAAGCTCACTCATTGGCTAGAGGGAACCCGCCACCAGCTTCGTTGTTGGTTTGAATTCCTGTTGTAGTTTGCTCATTGGCTCCTGAGCTTGAGATGATCTATTAATACAGGTCTATCTGTGAAAGAAAACTGCAGGTGACTCCTCTCTCTAAATAACTCTCTGCCTCCGTAAATCAAAAATCACTAAGCTAAGTTAGCTGATTGCTGACGGGAGATTCATACCGATATGACATGATAGCCATATGATAGATACCATGATAGGTATCTCGGGCTGTCCTCAACCAAAGAAATTCTTAGTTGACGAACACTCAAACGATTCTGTCGACTTATCGATTAAGAATTGAGTTCCTCCACAGAGAATCACACAAAAGCACCACTTTAAATCTATCGTTTACCAGAGTTGTGCTCATACGTTTCTTGGAAATAAGTCATTCAGCATGAAAAAAAGCATAAAGAAAATGACTAATCAACTAAAGAAATCTTAGTCGACTAAGAACAAAACGACTGATTAGTCAACCAATCCACTAAGAGCGGGCAGTCCTGGTGGTATCAATCTTCTCATCTAACTCTCAGCAAGAAAACAAATAAGCGTATTTCACAAAATGTCAGACGTCCTTTTAATGCATATATTTGCTGGAATTACACAGAAGTCTGAAATGTCTCTTCTCTCTGTTTTTCAGGTTGGAGCATCTCAAGTGTCGTGGCTCTGCTGTGATAAATGTCAGCCTGTCCTGGTATTTGTATGGGTCTTTCTCCTCAACCAAAGGTGAGTTTGTCCTCTTCTCAAACAGGTGTGTTGTGGTGGTTTACTGTTACCAGTGGATTTACATAACAGGTGCTACGCATTCATAACTATGCAGTTTTCAGACCTTATTCTCAAATACTAATTTCACCTGCTCCCCAGAAAGCTGTAAAAGACAGCACATCACACACAGGTATGATCCTTTTTCCACCCAAATGAGCGCATATATGCAGTTTTTTTAAACACGGGAAAACCTGCTAAAAATAGGCAATACATTGCAAGTAAGCCGTTCCAATGCACTTGCCTTTCAGGTTTTTTTTCCTGCTAAGTCGCGTTTGACGTCACGGACGCTAGTAAACAGTGTAAACTGTGAAAATGTTACGATGGTTACGTTTTCGGTCTCTCTTTCGAACTCTCAAACCAGAGTTGGTGATTGTTGGAACAGTGGAAAGACAATCAAAAAGTTGTATTTTGTTTGGGTCGAGTTTGAATGAAGTGTGTTTTACGACAATCAGCGAGGTAAAATGACTGTTGTCTGACTGGAGTCTGGTGGCTTCGAGGAGAGCATAGTATTTGTATGCTTTGTACGTTAATACATTATGATAACTTTACAAATCCCTGTTGGTTTTATTTATTATATATTCACTTCAACGTGCATCACATAGCATCGCACCAGAAAAAAAGGCCTCACATGAGCGTGTCCACCCGGGTGTCATGTTTCCATCGTTGCCAATCGTAGCTGGAGCCAATAAATAACCGTGACTACTGCACAGTCGTTTGTCCCGAGAATGAATGCCGATTGTAACCTTTCACACTAAAGACAAAAAGCCAGATGTTAGTGGGTGTTAGTGTGTTTTTTGTCGAGTGGGAAAGGAGCTGTCAAAATGATGGATTGGATGGACGGACACAACGTGATTTAATGACAGGCGTAGCCTGAGGAATACATGACTTTGGTTTCATGTTTTATTACTGGAAGTTCAACAGCGTCGTACACATAGATATAAAACAGTAGATGTGACATGTTCTAACAACTTGTCATTCCAGGATAGAACCATATGGCGGCCAGTTTACCTGGGTACAGTTTTAAACTTGCTGTAATTGGAACCTAAGGTGAAAGAGGCTTATGTTGCCCTTATAACCCTTGTATTTTTCTACCAATACTGTTTTTTATTCAAAGTAATGACTGTAAAACAACTGTGTCTGTCTAGAATGAACCAAAAACCAAAGATTTTGGTAGAATTTTGATTATTACAGCCCCAAGAGAACAAATCAAGCTTTCAATCATGAAGATTTACATTTATATTGCAGACAATATTATTTATTCAATTTTGCCTGAACTTGTTGTTTTAGTTAATTAAGTAAGTTTTGTTTGGAAAGGCTAATGCCTTCAGCAGAGCTCCTGAGGGATTCATCACAATTGTCTTTCTTTCTTTCTTTGGTGACAATGCAAAGAAAACGCTGGAATTTTGCTAAATTGCAAACTTGACTTGAACTGCTGCAGTACTAATCTCCTTTCTGTGACTGGATTCCTTTAACCTACCTGATCAAGACATGGATTATTCTTTATTTGCTCCATGTACCAAGGCTGAGTCCTTACCGCAGAGGCCCGGGGTTCATATCCGACCTGCGGCCTTTTGCTGCATGTCATTCCCTCTCTCTCCCCCTTCCATATCACTGTCTCTCTCTCTCTCCATTTAAGGCAGAAAAACTAAAAAAAATAATCTTAAAAAAAGGCAGGTAAACTGACAACATGTGATGTTAATATATGATGACTGACTGCAGGATTCAAGACGGCGGATTTTGGGTTAGATGTATTTTGGGTTGTTTGATGTGTCTGGATTTGACTTGAAATGTTATGAGATGGGATTTAGCGCTGAGCGCTTCTCCTTGTCGTTAACATGTTGTTTACTTTACTCTCAGTTGGCATGGAATCAGCTGCTTAGCGGTCACATGTTGGGCAATGGGTAATATTACTAACTTTGTTATAACGTTATGTCTATGTCTATGACCTATGTCTATTATGTCTATGGTCGTACATTCATAGGTGAATTTCAAAACACTTGAGCTGTATTTGATTTCTAGCTTGGATTATCTGAGTAGCTAATACCTGTTTTGGCATGCTGGATCCCTGTCTGCCATTGAGTATGAAGTGAATAAGTTAGTTCTTTGTGCTGCCCCACTTAACATCCATAAAATAGATTTAGAGTAATAGCCACAATCTTCACTGTTATATTGCATCTTGGGATTTCTAAGTAAGTGCTGTATGTGCCCGTGCTCTTTTCAACAACTGTCCTCGGTTGCCCTCGCTTTCACTGTCTTCCAAATCACTGATGTTCTTCTTTCAAAGAGGTAAAGTTTTGTTGCCACCTGTCAAGCAATTCAGGCCTTGATGTCGGTTGCCCGGGAGCTGTAAACTGAAGTTGAACTTATTTGTGAAAGCGCTGTTTCCAAGAAAAAAAAAAAAAAGTTTAGCAAAACGGCCAGCCTCTTTCTTTGGTCACATTGACTAGAGGACTCTCTTTAGCCGTTGATTTACAAGAACATTATGCCGTTCCTTTTTGTTACTGAGGTTAATCTTGTCGCTGGCAGCTAAAACCGGTTCTTTGCGTCGTTTGGCTGACGAAAAAGTGGATCCCGACTCTGGGTCATGTTTTGTTTCTGTCTCGGTCTTGTACTTTTTGTTTGATGGGACTGAGCTACTGCGCTGGCTGTTCTTCAGGGAGCAGTACATCAACGGAGCTGTATCTGAGCACCTCAACCAGGAGTTACGGCCTGGCCTCGGATGAGATATCAGCTTTAAGACTTTACATGAGGGGAAGATTTAAAGACTTGCAAGAAAAAAAAAAATCACACAAACTGGTGAAGGCAGCCAGGCTCCAACATGCAGTTATTGAAAGCAATGGTACGGGAGATTAACCCAACTCCACCACCTCCCTCGGGCAATGATTCTCCCCCAGTTGCTGCCGTCTCTGCTATTCCCCTGAGAGGCAGGGCTGCTGGGACAGATTCCTCCCTATCACCTGCTGCCTCACTGCCTGTTAGCATTTTAACGTGTACAGCTAAATGCACAAATGTTGTTAGTTTGTTTATGATTGCATATTTCATTTTCTACCTCTCCAAGGCCCTAAAAATCTTTCCTTCCTTTATGATAAGGTGGGAATAAGTGGCCATCTGTGGATGGCTTTAAGAGGGGTCAAATCACGGACACACACTCAGTTGCTCCTTAAGCACCCTACTGTTCAACCAGGAGTCATTCCGTGGATGATGCTTTTTTGAATTAGAACCTGTGCAAATTATTTATCAAAGCAATTTTTATTCCTTTCTGGAGACCCACTGAGAGTTCTCCTTATGTTGCTTTGCACAAGCAGAGTAAGGTTGTGATCGCAGAAATAGCCTATTTATTTGAATATGACTACTTTTACACAGTTTTCTGATGAGTAATGGTAACTTTAGTTTTACTCTCTGAAAGATCAAGCAGAGCAATTTCTTTCTTTTTTCCATATTAGATTTACTTTTTTACAGTTATAAGATAAATAATAGTGCTCCTTGTGACCTTTAACCTCTTGTTACTTGCGGCCAACACACAGCTGCTGTTTGCATTTGAGTGTTGTATGCAATGTGCTACCTCCAGGTCTGAGAAGTGAAGACAATGCTGAAGTGCCTTAAACCTGCATTTCTATCTCACAGCCAGCAGGGGGCGACTCCTCTGGTTGCAAAAAGAAGTCTTATTGTATAGAAGTCTCTGAGAAAATGAGCCTACTTCTCACTTGATTTATTACCTCAGTAAACATTGTAAACATGAGTTTATGGTCTCAATCACTAGTTTCAAGTCTTCTTCAATACAGCATGATAAATTATGATCCCATTTAGAGTCAAATAGACCATAAAGTAGGGGATGATTTAGGGCAGGGGTTAGCAACCTGCAGCTCCGGAGCCACATGCAGCTCTTTAGCTCCTCTCCAGTGGCTCCCTGTGGATTTTTAAAAATGGAAATGAATAACTATCATTGTTGAAGGTCTATGGTACGTCGGTATGACGGAGTATTAGGGCCACATTGAGGGAAAAAAAATAAATCTGAGATTTCGAGAATAAAATCATAGGTTTACGAGAAAAAAAGTCGTAATATTACGATAATAAAGCCGAAAGTTTACGAGAAAAAAGTCGTAATATTACGATAATAAAGTCATAAGTTTAAGAGAAAAAAAGTTGTAGTATTATGAGAATAAAGTCATAATATTATAAAGTAGTAATTTCACGTGTTTTTTTCTTTTTTCTCGTAAAGTTATGACTTTATTCTGTCGCAATATTACAACTTTTTTTTCTCGTAATATTATGACTTTATTCTGGAACTCTTTGATTTTTTTCCCCCCCTCAATGTGGCCCTAATACTCCGTAGCACATTTGCACTTCACTGCATTAGACTTATATACTATATACTTAGACTCTAAACTGTGTTACCTTCATCACAATGCTCAAATGTTTTGCGGCTCCAGACAGATTTCCTTTTTTTTGATAGTAAAGGTTGCTGATCCCTGCTTTGGGCGTGGCTACCTTGTGATTGACAGGTTGCTACCACGGCGTTGTCCGGTCTGGGAGTTGTCCGTGTTTTTGTCTTACAACTTTAACTCTTTCACAGTGTGTTTTCAGTTCATGTAAATTAATTATAACTTTTTTGGTCACCTGAAAAGGTCTTATTCAGCATTCGATTGCACTTAGCTCCACCCTCTCCTGTCACCTCTGTTTGCGAAAAACCAAGATGGCGTCAGCCAAAATGCCGAACTTGAGGCTTCAAAAAGGAAGTCCACGAACTAATGGGCGAAGTCACAGTGACTACGTCCACTTCTTATATATGGTTGTATGCGTAATCACAGCTGAATGGCATCTTATCCAGGGAGATTTTTCTCTTTAAATACCACATTCAGTGTGCCCTTTCTCAGGAAAACTTCCACAGCAGCTCTCCAGTTCAATATAATGTTCACATCATGGATCAGGGATCAACAGGCTCAGCTTGTAACAGTTACCAAATAAATGCTAGTCAAAGAAGGTTAAGTGCACCGACATATGGACGGCGCAGTTATCCATCCACGTTCCCTACCTCTCAAATCAAGGTCATTTTATCTTTGAATCCATGGCCCTCCAAAATGGCATCGGTTTAATTAAGTCTCTGGAGCCTCAATAAGAAAGGGCCATTTTAATAGAATGGGAATGCATATTAATCTACTGGCAAGGGGCCAATTATGGTTGACTGTCACTGTGCGTGCATGCGTTGTGTGGACTAATATGACCTCTCCAAACCTAAGCTCGGTGATTAAACTCTCATTTTCACAGGCTTAACGCAGTTAAACTTCATAATATGGGAAAGCAACTTGTTCAGTATCATGGATGAAGATATTTCAGACTTTTTTGTTGTCAATTTAGTATAGATTTGGGTTAAAAGCTAAAATATTGCAATATTATAATTCAGAATTCAGTCATCTAACATATTACATTGTTCTTCTTCTGGCTAAAGGGGCAATGAGTAACACCGGCTCCAAAGAAATAGGGGGCGGCATTTCACCATTACCACGGCCCATACAATCTAAATTCATAAAATATAGTCAACTGAAACTCTGAGAGCCGGTCAAAATAACACTGGTATCTTATCATCTTCACGTGTGGCGTGGGCCTATAATTTACGTTAGCTATCTGCGTGTTTGCTGTGCCACTAACAGGGGGCTGTACGGTCTGCGTACGCTTTGATGGTTTGTTTATTGGACTAAATCCATAGTGGCAGAAATGAGAAAACGACCCGCACCTTTGTGTCGTCTTCCCTGCATCCAGAAGACCAGCCCACCGGGAGGAGAGTGGCTTCTAGACGTGTCAGTAACGTTAATATTGCTGTTGCTTAGTAGCGGTGTTCTCACGACTTAACCACTCGAACGCCAAGCATATTGTCTACACAACTTCCCATGTTGTAAATACGAGCTCATGAGTTTCATTTGAAGGCACCAAAAACCATTTCAAGCCATTGCAGCCTCTCACACTCAATCATTTACCAGGTGACATCAGTCAAGTCCCTGAGGGTTCAGGGATTAAGGCCTTAGGGGGGACATTTGGATCGGGCCATAGATGTCTATGACATAACATTAACACTGTACCCTCTTCACATTCTGATGATAATGTTACTTCACTTTTTGATGATGATGCCAAATCTTTGCACCTTTTAACTAGTCAGTTCCATCATGTTATACCTGTAGAGCATGTTGAGCAGAACACTGTGACTCTAACAGCAGCTAGCCAGTAACTATGCTATTTAGACTCTCAGCTCCCACTGGGGTCACCCTTGCTTATTCTGTTTTGTATAAAGTGTTCACCCAACGACATCCATTATAAATTGGCTCAGCTCTGTCCTGCTCTTCAGCTGAATGGAAATGAAAATTGTTCCTAAAAGTTTTGAAGTTACTTTTCCTGACAGCGGTGTTGAATGTGCAGAGGAGGACTTTTAATAAGGGAGCCGCAGCCAGGAGTCACACAGACTGTCTCTAAGGGCCAACAGGCCCATAGCCATGACTTTCTCACTGATGCTCTACTTTATTCTCTTTCTCTCTCTGTTCCTCTCTCTCTCTGACACCTTTGTTTTGTTTTCATTTGAAGGATGAGGGACCGCTGGCCCACAGCCCAGTGATCCGCAGTGGCCTGTTTTCCAAATAATTAAGATAGAAGAGAATTTATTAATCCTACTTTTTCATTCAGTTTTATTTCTGTCCCCTTCCTGCCTTTTTTTCACATTATATATTTTTTACATGATAAATGAGAACAATTCCACAAAAGAATTGTTACCAAGTGGCATTTAGGCCATGTCGCCTTTGAAATGATTTTTTTTTTGTCATCTCAGCTTGAGGAAGTCTTCAAATATTGTTTCTCACTCATTTTGATTCATTAAGTGTCAGAATGAGCCCGAGGCCACTGTTTATCATTTTATGCATTGAGGGCATATTAATGTGAATCGACTTTAATAAGTTAATGTACACCGAACGAGAAGAGCTTGTTTTTTATGACCGGATCTGGCACCGTGAATTGGTGGAGACAGAGGGTGAGATGGGTTTGCAGCCGCGCAGTCGACTCCGGTCCGCAGTCGAATTTGCAATCCTTTTAGAAAATTACTGGTTGTAATGATAACGCCTTCAAGTTCTTCCTGGCTGTGTTTTCTACAGCAATGAGTCTAACCGCACTCGTAACGTGCCATTTCCATAATTTCATCAAAGCACATACAGTGCAAAAAGAGGTTTTAAGCCTCCTTTAGAAGATTGCATGTTTGACCTCAGAAGAAATGCAAGCGGAGCTGTAGGTGTGGCTGGAGTAAAGCTGATATTTGCAGCAGCTCCAGACATGGATGTGGTCGGGTTCACTTGTAACTCTGAACCGAGGTTGCTGTGAATATGCTGCACAGTCGACCTGCCACTATAAATACACTCCTGTTCTGTCACCGGTACCACATTAGTAAGACTATAGAAACACTTTGGGACCAACTGCCCCTTTCACTGGAATTATATTGGAGGCTATACTGTAGCATTGAGGCATATGTTTACAGCTGCTCTCAGTAATAATTACATCCTCCACAGTGGTGGGGAGAGAATGTGCACTTAGCTCCAGTGGGCCTCGCTTTGTCGAGGACAATGGTGGGTGTTTTTATTAAATGGTCACAAATTTATGGCGCCACCCCAGGAGGGGGGGGCACGCTGTCTTCAGTTTGTGACATTGTCACGCTTTCTTTTGTTGCAGTGAAGAGTGGCGGTGTCAGGGACTCCCCTGAGCTTTCCTTCTGTAGTATTGGTATGGAGAGATTCTTCTTGGTCTGCTGGCAGAAAAGGTCACCGTCCACCCTGACTGTGTTTCTAATTTCTTCTATCTTCAGGCGGCAATAATAATAACACAGAGCAAAGAGATGGAATGAATACAGATGTAGAAAATGGGTTGCAGTAAACCCAATACAGCTGGAATTCTCCAGCAGATCAAGAGCGGATTGAATGTCTGGAACGCTATTGTGAGATGTGCCAGCCCAGTTGCTCAGCAGTTCGTGAAATAGTCACAAAATTGAATGTATTGATTCGTGTACATAGACGCTAATTTCACATTTTCTTTCGTGATGGTCAGTATGAAATCAATTTGTATGTAATCCACTTAACTGTGAACTGGGAAACGCCAAGTAGAGAGGAGGTCGCGGTTGATGGGTGGGTCAAAAAACACAGGACTTTCGCCTAACCAAGTCGATCTATTCACATATCTTGAGGTCGGAGGTCAAGGGACCCCTTTGAAAGTGACCATGGCAGTTTTTCCTCGCCAAAATTTGACCTAAATTTGGAGCGTTATTTAACCTCCTTAAGTTTTAGTTTCATATATCATCTCATATAGACTCACCGGACACTTTATTAGGTACACTTTGCTAGTACCGGGTGGTCTTCTGCTGCTGTAGCCCATCTGCTTCAAGGTTGGACGTGTTGTGCGTTCAGAGATGGTATTCTGCATACCTTGGTTGTAACAAGCGGTTATTTGAGTTACTGTTGCCTTTCTATCATCTCCAACCACTCTGCCCATTCTCCTCTGATCTCTGACATCAACAAGGCATTTCCGTCCACACAACTGCCGCTCACTGGATATGTTCTCTTTTTCGGACCATTCTCTGTAAACCCTAGAGATGGCTGTCCTGTATTGATACAGCTACGAGTAAAGTTTTGGCTGTATACACTTGTTTACAGTTTTTGCATTAATATATATCTGACACATATGTAGTGTCAGAATGTCATCAGCACAGTAGAATATACAGTATGAAATATATGAACTTGAGTTATACAATCACTAATCCGAAACTCAGATACTGAAAGCCCATTAAAAGAAAAAACAAACAATGATATTTTCCACACAAGTGCTTCTTACATGCTTCACACACGTTGGTTGCTTTGTTGTTTGCAACAATAATTAGCTACTACGACACGCTGTGGCAGAGCTTGCTGTTTATTTCCAGTGTGTGCGTATGAAGGCAGGTAGTACAGCATTGCCCTTGCTGTGGTGTTTTGAGACCGTATTTGGATGCACAGCGGCGACGCAGCAGAGGGTGGCAGCGGCAGAGAACCGGCGAGCGTGACTAATCTGGGAATCTCCTGTGCGGTGTGTACGGCTGGCCGTCCTTCATGCCTCACGCCTCCCTGATGTGGGGGCCGAACACCCACTGCCTCACACGCCGATGGAGAGGGAGGGAGAGATGGTACAATTTGGAGGCAGCGTTATAGATCTCAGTGCATTATCACCACATATAGTTTAGACTTTCATTAAGGGGCCCTGCAGGTAGTTTACAAAGTCTGAGGTTCTTTAAAGCTGGAGTAGGCAAGGTTGGAGCAAATATGATTAAAAAAAAAGTTATTTTTATAAAACTGTCACTCTATCCTGACAGTAGTGCATGAGAAAAAAATCATGTGCCTCTGTGTCCTCCGCTGCTCCTAATGGCATCTGCAAGATTTCACAGACCGCAGGAAAACAAGCAATCAGAGCCAAACTGGAGCCTTGCAGTCTCTGAGCAGCTGTCAATCACTCACAATCTAGGCAGCGCTGTGAACCTGTTTGTGTGTTATGCCCTCCAGGTGAGTCCATTATCAACAGAAATATCATTTTAATACTTTTGTAAGAATATTTTAGACGATCACAAATGAATTCACTTTAAGACTGATGTTCTAATGTGCCATCCTTTAGATTCATTATACAGAGTCTGTAACCTCTTTTGACTGCACAGCCTCCACTTTATATGAATTAACTGTTATAGCTACAGCCCTTCAGAGACCTGCTAATTCTGTTTTAATGTCGCCGTTTTCATTTTGCCTGTCATTACAAAAATGACAAAAATGATGTATGAGCTCTCTGAACACAAATCCTCGCCTTCTTATGTGCCAAAGGAGAGAAATTGGGAATGTACAGCCTCTGTATTAATAGGATTGCTTTGTTCTTGCTCAGCGACAATGAGGGAAACTCAAGTTGCCTTCTTCTGATTGCCTCCCAGCTGGCTTCAGCTCCTCCATGTTATACACCAGAGTGGGACTACTAATATATTCATTGGTTATATGTGAAAGGGAAAAACCCCAATTCAATCCAACTGAATCAAATCTTTTAGCACAAACTGTTAGTGTTGCCAGAGACACTTTGTAGTGCAGAGAGACACAACAGAGAGGTAACAAAGAGCCAAGGCTCAGTTCAAATCCAGGATGACAGTTACCTGGTATATGAATTTCATCTTCTGTGTCTTAAGACAAGTTTCGGGATTTCTTTTTTTACGATTTTGAAATTGATTTTTTAAATGCCAGAATCAATATATTTGCTTCATTTGAGTCTATACGGAGGTAGAAGGAAGTTAACATTTTTATTGTTGTAGTCTGAGTAACGTGATGACGTATCCGTTCCGTATCCATTCCGTATCCGTCAATCAAAACAAAGCACAGCTGTCCGCAGTGAGCCAAAACGACAAAGCAGAAAAGGGCGGAGGGTCTAGATGGATACAACCTGCACTGTCACATTTTAATTCCAAAGTCCAAACACTACACATCCAGTAAAGTATGGAAACACTTTGGCCGGCCGTCACACTCATCTCCGTTGTCGCTACAACTGTAGAGCACCCATATACTGACATTTATGTTAAATGCATTCAAACGGCCCCGATGGAGCTGACCATGGATGGATAAAGAGAACGGAGCTGACGGGAGAGCCAGCGATGGACTCGGCAAAGTTAGCGGAAGTATCCACGTGTGACTACATCCGGTTTTCAAAATAAGGTGTCAACAAAGGGAACTGTATATACAAAATACATATTTGGAAATAAGATTGATTGGATTATATTCACCAGAAGTATAAAACATTACATGTCCCTTATAAATTAAAAAGAAAATACCACTAATTTGTGAAGGAAATGTCTTAATAAATAACGCCTGACAGTGACTGATATATTTGACTTCAGGACATCTCTGACTACATACATGCTGAAAATCAAACATTCTTACTGTATCAATTTAGATAGTTTCCAAAGTAAAAGTCCCTAGAAGTGTGTGATTCAACTTTTTCCCATGGTCTAGTGTTGAAAAAGTTAACAGAAATCGCAATAAATCATAATATCGAATCGCAATACTTAAAAATCACAATTGAATCGGCACCCAAGTATCGTGATAGTTTGGAATCGGGAGATAGGTGTATACCCAGCCCTCATAGATTATAATAAAGAATATTTGCAATATATAAATAACATATACAATATGTGCAAAGCCATATATATATATTCTGACTGTCAAAGTTAACGCGTTAACACAAATTAGTTTTAAGACCACTAATTTCTTTAACGCATTAACGCAATTCTGATTTTTGGGTTTTGGGCTCAGTTTTAAAGCTAAAGTGAAGATGCTGGAATCATATGAAACTAGAAAACCTAATGAATCAACATTGTTGGGAAGGAGGCTAAATAACGCTCCAAACTTACGCTCAATTTTGTTGAGGAAAAACTGCCATGGCAATTTTCAAAGGGGTCCCTTGACCTCTGACCTCAAGATATGTGAATGAAAATGGGTTCTATGGGTACCCACGAGTCTCCCCTTTACAGACATGCCCACTTTATGATAACCACACGCAGTTTGGGGCAAGTCATAGTCAAGTCAGCACACTACACCGTAGTTCTCCTACACGCTTGGCAGTTTTTTTCTCAGTTTCAGTTGGTTGGAATCTGCAACCTCACAGCTAGATGCTACCAAATCCCACACACTGCACCTTTAATATAGCGTACAAGGAATGCGGTGTATAAATTCTCAAAGTAAACAAACAGATGTCTGTAGACAAAGGTGTGAATGAGTTTGCTGCTTTTTCTTGGTCTCTTTTAAAACTTATACCAGTAGACCTGTAGCTCCATCTGTTTCTCTTTTTCACTGTTTCTTTGTACACCCAGTGAGGCCAGGCCAGAATAAATCTCAGCGTGCTGACTCTGGCCCTGTCGGCTCCACATACAGCCCGCTACCTTCATGCTTCTTTTTATTGTATATTTGAAACCCAACTATGACTTTCTTCCGCCAACTGAAATCTGTGTGCTTTCATCTCTCACGACAGTGTGTAACCGTGTGTGTGTGTGTTATAAATGTACTTTTATCATGGTATTTTGGTAAAATTAGCTAGTACAGTATGTGTGTGTGCTCAAGCATATACTGTACACTGTGTAAATGTGCAATAACTTTTAATTATATATATGTGTGCTTTTAAATGTGTGTGTGTTTGTGAGAAGGAGAGAGAGAGGAAGGAAGGGAGTTGAGGCTGCAGAAACACCATACTGGAATGTTAATTGGTATGACTGGTCTGCCTCACAGATAAGACACAAGGCCGCTTTTAATAAACCAAAGATCAGGATGTCCCACCGTCTCGCCCGCTAAGACAAGAGAGGAAGGGTGTGTTATGAGGAGGCATAGGGAGGGGGCGTTTGCTGGAATCCCCTCCTTTTCCTCTCCTGCTTCTCACCCACACATCTTGTTGCCTCATAACAAATAGAAAAACAGAAATATTGCAGAGCGTGAGGTGATTCACGGCGAGACTCAAAGCGCATGTATTATTAAGACCGGAGCGGCGAGGTTTTTTGAAGTTATGCTAATGAGGAGCCTTTTGGTGCTGCAAATCTAACCGAATCATTTTCTCTTGCCCGTCCCTCCTCTTCTCTCTCTCTCTTCTCATCCGTTCTTTTCCTTTTCCATCATTCTACAAGAGTCACACATTCAAGGACGCGGCGTTTGGCACGAAGCCGGGCACACGCTGTTTAAAGGGAGGTGATGGTAGATTAGACTGCAGCTATACAGGAAGCTCAACACCGACCTCTGACCGGAGGCTTCTCCTCCCACATGCAGCCTATAATAAAGAGCTCATTTCATGTTCACCTCCTCCTCTCTGACATATATACAGTTTTCTAGAAAACACATAGAAGATATCTGTATGGCTACACAATCACCCCATTGCACTGAAACAGAACAGAATCTCTGCAGCATCTAATTATAAAAACATGACTCTCAGTGGTATCTATCATATAATCCTAGCAACGTGTAGCAGAACAATTTTCATCCGTGTGATGCCGCATGTGTGTTTGTGTGTATTAATATTTAACCAATAACCCAGTGGATACCATAGACACTCTGATATTATGAATTGAAGCACACTGAGAATAGCAACACATTGAATGTATATACCTCAGACTTTTATTACACTAAAACGCTCCAGAATGATACAACTACTACCACTGAATTATTCATGCATGCTTCTGTTAGAGTCTATTCAGGTTAGGAGCATCACACAAACTCCATCATATATATATTATATCAGAAAATGTTGATGATGACTGGCTGATATCTTATTTTTTTTAAAAAGTAATCACTAAGCCAACAGGTAGCCAGAGCAGGGATGCCCTGTGGAATACTGAAGGTCTTATCTCTTTGTTCGAGTTAAACCCTGGTGGCTGAGAATGAGCTGTAAACAGGAGAGATGCCAGAGAGCAGGCAATCACAATAGTCAGTTTCCAGGTTTTTCCGAAAGAGACATTTTTTAAATGTTTCCAAGATGTGAAAAACAGGATTGAACTATAGATTTGATGTGTTTATCTATTGGCCGAAACTGCAGTCAGAGATGACACCAAGAGTCTTGTGATGTGGGGTTACAGATGGCGACAGTAGCCAAGGTTCCATCCAAATGGAGCACAAATTTTAACCGAATTCTCAGAAAATCTGCAAAAGAAGATGGGAAAATTAGGAGTTGGTTCATTGAGATAAGCAATAGATGGCGCTATAGGTGGCGCTAATTCTCTACGAAACGAGATGGTGTTATAAAGAGTGCCAGTCAAATCTAAAAAAAAAATATAAAACATGATGTAAATATGAAGTTTATGTTTGTGTCATATACTTTATTTGTGGGATGAGCAGCACAGCTGATTATGTGGGTAGCGCCCAAGAAAAAATTGCCAAAATGCTCTGCCTACTGGGCGCTACCCACATAATCAGATGTGCTGCTCATCCTACAAATGCATGATCCTTACAAGTTGGACATCATTGTGAAGGTAAATAAACAGGCTTTCCAACGATGTAAAATACAATGGCAATTAGCATTGTAACAACAGAAATATAATCCACCAAACACAAGTTTACAAATTTTTTTTTCCAGTTTATATGAGGAAGGTTACAGTTAGAGATGTTCCGATATAATTTTTTCCTTCCCGATACCGATTTTGATACCTGAACTTACTGTTTGGACCAATACCAAGTACTGATCCGATACTAACGTGATAAAAAAAATATATATAGTTATTATTATTATTATTATTATTATTATTATTGTTATCATTTAACAGTTGTTTACTACAAACCATGTATGGGTGTGATGTGATGTGATTAATATCTTTGTTGTATGGCCTGGCTCAGGTTAAACCCTGTAAAACATGAACAAATACATACAGAGAATGAATGCAATAGAACGTTCTTTTATTATTCAGTTTCTCAGTTACAAAGAACATAAATAAATGAAGCCAGGAATAAATAACTATTCCGTATTCTCTTAGCTGTCTCCTCAGTGGACAGCCTGTGTGCTAATTTGTCCTGCAGGGTGCAATATTCACACAACCTACTAGGGTACTGCCACCCCTGGAGACGGAAGCCTTCCATACTGTACATATCGCCGTTTTACTCACTGAGAAATATTGCCAAATGGCTGACATTTTCCTCGCTCTGATTACCATTACACTCTCCACTAACACCGCACTCTTGTTGTTTGCTATCGTCACTTGACAAACTACCTGCAATCAGTTCTTCTTCGCTGCTCTAAAACAGTAGCTGCCAGTGGTAGCCATGATACATCCAGGGCGACACAGTGAAGGTATCGGAACAGCTCTAGTTACAGTCCTCATCGCTCCACACAGATCTGATGCTTTCTTCTACCGCCATTTTTCGTCTTTTCAGTGGATATTTAAGTCCCATGCTTCATGTACATCATGATGTATTTGCTAAGTCTGTTTCCATAACAACTGTTGCATTTTGATTTTATCGATACACCAACACACACACAAACATTTTTGTGATATTTTAAGTGTTTCCAAAGACTTTTTTTTTTTTGTATAAATTTAAAATGTTCATAAAACACAGGAAAGACACCTACTATACCAAGAGAAATCTAAATATATATATATAAATAAATATAAAATATTTGCACTGTCTGGACCTGTAGTGTCTCTGACTTATTGCTATTTAGTTGGAGGACACTCTGAGACATCCACTTGTGGAAACAATGGTTTGCAGGGTCACAGTTTAAAATGAAAACAGGTTTCATACAATCCTACATAATGTATTACGTGCGAAGGAACCCCCGCATTCAATAGTAAGGCTGTAGTCTAGTCATGGCCGTTCCTATATCATTACGCTTCAGACTGTGTAACTCTCCACACACCCAGAGGCAGAATGCAATGAGTTGAAATAACAACAAAAGGAATCGTGTTTGGACTGTGCAACCTTCCAGTGCTTCCAGTGTCAATAAGCTCTCCCACATTAGATTTGGTGAGCTCCACAAGTTGTTTTGGAGCACCGGCACTCTGACTGCTGTTATTGATTCATGCGAAAGAGATCCGGGGATTATACGGTAGTAGACGCAGCGTACGGTGGATGAGGCGTGCCTTCATTGTAAGTAATAACTCAAAATTGCAGGAGTTTGTTCACAGGTGCTGGGAGGAATTCTGTGTGTTTGTATGTGTACTTATTTGTTCATTCACTGTTGTTTTTAACACTGTCTTTCTCTCTATCTTTGTGAGACCGCTCTGAAATATTTAACGTAATTTACCGACCTCAACTCATCTTAAATTGCTGCTAATCTCAGTTTGGAGAGTTTTACTGTGTCCGCTGAATGCAGTTTCAGATGCTCTCCCACAAAGCTGGTTATAACATTCTTTGGAAAGCTGTTTTGAATATTGAGGACAAAGTATGCAATTTCAATCCGTAAGTATCACATTCTAAAACCCTCTCTAAACTTATATTGCTCCTAATCCTTTCCAGATGTCCATAGAACATCAGATGTCCATAAAACAGAGGGATGTATAGAAATATTTTGTAGTCTTTGTCTTGACTTATTTTAGGGTTAGTATTTTTAGTTTTAGGTTAAAGGAATATTTGGACATTTTCTGAGTGTTAGATGAAAAGATCGATGCCACTCTCCTGTGGATATGTTAAATATAAGGCAGCCAGCAGACGGTTAGCTTAGCTTAGCATAAAGACTGGGAACAGGGGAAAATGGCTAGCCTGGATCTGTCCAAAATAAAATAAAAGTATAATCCCGGAAAAACCTTCAACACTCTCAAATTAACAATTCATATTTTGTCTGTAAAATCTCTTCAAAAGTCAAGGTGTAAAAATGACAATTAGAGATTTTATCACCACAAAGGGGTCATGTATCGGACTCTTTCTTAAACCCGAAGTTATGTAGCCAATACGCTACAAGTGGTAGCATAGTGATCTACTGCGCATGTGTGGAACGCGTCGTCCAAGCAGACAGTATAAACAGAAATACTATGCGTCCGCAGCTGTCCGTGTGGAATTGTGATGAGGAAACGTTGGCAATATTTTATATTGCGTGCAGATTTCTCTTCGCATGAAACAGACAAAGCGCTTCAAACTTCCCTAATTTCTCCGCCCATCCGCGTCCGCATAATTAGAAAAATTTGGATATGCGCAGACAGGCAAAAACCAGCCTCATGGAGCCCCCGCAAAGGGCCGTGTCTGATGGTGTGACGTCACTTTAGCAGTGCAAGTATAAATCACCCTTAACCAATGCTTAACCAGGCACAGTAACTTACTGGAGCCTCGGCTCGTTGCCTGTCAATTTTGCAGTGATGATAGGACTCCATATGAAGTGTTAATTAGTGAGTGTTGGAGGTGCTGGTAGGCAGATTTTGTTCCCTTTGGACAGAGCAGGCTATCTGTTTCCCCTGTTTCCAGTCTGTGTCCAGTGCTAAGCTAACTGGCTGCTGGCTGTAGCCTCACATGTAGCTAATGGACAGACATGAGAATGGTATCGACCTCATCGAACTCTTGTCAAGAAAGCAGATAAGCTTCTTTGCCAAAATGTTGAACAATGATTTGAACTGACATTGGGCCTGATGAATCCCACTTGATCATAAATTGGAGGCATGTGGCCGATTGTTTATTATTAACATAGGTAACGTCCCCTAAACACTATGTAAGGGCAGGTTTTGTGCCGTGTGCAAATACTCTGGCACATGCCCATGAATTGGAGATGTCACCAAAAGAAGGCTGTAAGAAGAAGAACTTCAGCAGTAGTAAAATCGAGGTACTGTTAAATAAACTTAAACAACGTGATTTTCCAGAGCGTGTCAGGAAAATCAAAAAGTATTGAAGAGCAGTTCAGAAGCCATTCAGAAGCTGAACACATGCAATATCATTCAAGAGTTTTTATAGACTTTATTGGGATCGATGGAACAATAGTTTCTTTAGCCCAGAAATTCAATAATTCAATCATTATAATAACTTTAAAACATATAAAAATCTAGATTTGATTATATGATATTCATGTTTTTTTCCCCTCAAATTTCAAAATGATATTTCCTTGCGTTGAACAACTAATTAGTGGACTGTGAAAACAAGATGTTTTTTTTCTTATCTTGGTAAGAGTGCTCTAAACCGCTCGTAAAATGCTCTCTTAGAGAAGAACAAAAATAAGAAAACATTGGTGAATCCCAGAAATCAATGGGCACTAACAAAATAAGAACAAATCGTGGACACAAACAAAAATAAGAGGAAATTTGTTCTTTTATCTCTTCCTGCTTGAGGCCCGTTGTTAGGACGGCATCAGTTACTGCAAGGAAACGAAGGTACATTAGGCATGTAAATATACAGGTGTGTGAGTGTGTGTTTGTCACCCTCTCCTAGCTGTAATTGTAGAGAACCGAGAGGGAGACCCTCTCAAGCACATGAGCTCTGATTTCAACAAGTTCAACACTGAAGTGACCTGCAGAAATATCCTCAATTACCTCCAGTGGAAACAACAGAACAATGCAAATGAAGCACTTTGTTCATGAAGGGCACACATATGGGTCAAGAAGGAGTTTCACGCTGCGATTTGGATAAACTTTTGAAAATATCACAATTAGATGTATTATTTTTTTGTATTAAAGCAGCAGTAGGTAGAAAGTTTTTGGCATCATTGGGCAAAAATTCCATAATAACCTTTCAGCATATTGTAATTCAAGTGTTCTGAGAGAAAATTCGACTTCTGCACCTCCTCATGGCTCTGTTTTCAAGCTTCAGAGAATCTAGCCCGTGACAGGAGACTTTGGCCAATCACAGGTCATTTCAGAGAGAGAGTGTTTCTATTGGCTGTGCTCTGGCTGGTGGGCGGTGCTTGGTATTTCCTAAACAGATCTCAACATGGCTGCCGGCTTACAAACTTTCTCATTTTACAGCTAAACAGTACACTACAAGATGATTCTGAAAACATTTGAGGTGAGAGATAGGCAACAGAATATTGATTCATATTTGATCAGCGCTGCCTAGTTTGACCGTTTGGTCGGAGTTTGCGAGTGATTGACAGCCGGCTCTCATAGACGGCAGCTAGACGTCAGACTCCAGATCAGCTCTGATTGGTTGTTTACCTCCGGTCTGTGAAATCTTGCAGATGTCATTAGGAGCACCGGAGGACACAGAGGTTCATGATTTTTTTCAGATTACCTCATGCCTCTCATGCACTACTGTCAGGATATAGTGACCGTTTTCTAAAAATAACTTTCTATCAATCATATCTGCTCCATTTCTACCCACTGCAGCTTTAATTACACACATATTTACACCAAAGGAACTGCCCCAGTACAAGCTTCCACCAAGCAGCTCCAATGTTGCAGTCAGTGGGTACAGTGCTTCCGTGAACCAGGGGGGCATTACCAGTTTATTCCTTCCCCCTGATAAATTCTTCAGTTATTTTCCACTGTCTGATTCACGGCTCGATAACAGACAAGGGAGGATCAAAACGTAACACAGTGACGTTTTCCAGGCAGGAGCTGGTTTTGTTTGATTGTTGACGGGTGACAATTTCTCCCTCTACTGACTCCCAGTGGGGGCCCACAGCGAGACCTCCGGGCTTCATGAGACCACACATGGAGGTGGAAAGGGGAGGTGGAGTCCCTGTCTCACAGTCATTGATCTCTCCTTTTCAGGTGGCGTGTAGGCGGTTGGTTTCACCCCCCTGGGCTATAGTCCTATTAGACCACCAGCTAAAGACTTACACTCACTATACACTGTACAATTGTGACCTGTTACTGACAAGAAAATCTAATCCAAATGGTGTTCCCGGGATGTAATATAAGACACGTGCACCAGCAGTCGATTTCTAGCTTTGGTGACCAAAGGAAGCCCCGCAGATTCTGATAGTGTCAGAAATCCATGACCAAATTCTAAAAACTGCTGCTACAGAACATCTGATGTAAGCCAAAAACTACAACAACCATTATACAGCATGAAATAATACGCAATACATTATTTGATGTGACATTGTATGAGCCATTTTTTAATAAAGTAAAACAGTGTGTCGTCCTTTAACTGCAAGGTTGGCGGTTTGATCCCCGGCTCATACTGTCTGCATGTCCAAGTGATCTTGAGTGAGACACTGAGCCCCAAGTTGCTCCTCAGGAGCTTTACAGCAGCCCACTGCTCATAAAAAATGCTTAGGATGGGTTAAATTTAATAATAAGAATATTTTCTTGCCGTCAGACAGCCCTTTGCGACGGGGAACTGAAGCCGTTATCTATGCTCTCTTTGACAACAGCAGAAGTTTTGCCTCGCAGAACACGGGAGTTGCTAGTCTACCGCTGCCACGATCAGTTTGTGTTATTGTGTGACTTTCGGATCAGAATTAACGTGGCGTCTACACAGCAGTACATTGCTTACCTTCCGTGCCGGTACTCCTGTCAGCTTCTCCAAACTGGGAGCGTGCCGACCGCCATCTAAGTTTCTGTGCAGTAGGTAATATACTGACTATGGATAATACCTCATACAACCACATTAGGCGGGCTAGGGGGTTGTTTGTAGATTATCAGGCAGAAACCTACGTGTTGGACCCGCCCTTTAAATGATGAAGGAAGCACATGGTCATATTGTCCAGTGGCCCAGCAATACACTGCAGCTCATCCAAAAAGGAGCGATTGTTTTCTTTTGATTTTTTATCAGAAATTTCTACTTCAATGTACATTTTTGTATTTTAGTTTGTGGCAATGATTTAGTATTGCACTTTTTTTAATTGCTGCAGCATATACCGTTTTATGGATTGAGCTCTGAAACATCCTAGTTCTTAGCACAGGCTGTCCATTAACAGGACTCGGTCAACACCAAGTATATGGCTGGACCGTGAATGGTGAGTGTGTGAATTTGTGGCTAAATTGTTATACAAGTAGTCAGTGGTCATGTCTATAATGTTAAATTCAGCGATACATGTCCACCAGGTCCGGCGAGGACACTAGGGGACGCGCTGCTCCACTCAACTGGCTGTTCAAGTGGTGACGTATCCTATCGTTGATTGGTCCCTGATTTTCTGCTCGCTGTTTCAAACAGGAAACAACGTGGCGGCCTGCTCAAGCAGAAGCTCAACAAGTAGATTTTAAGCGAGAAATAGTGAAAAAAACAATCCACCAAAACCTACTTCTGAAAACCCTTTAAGTGAGAAATAGGCTATGCTGCTGCTGAATCTCGTTTCTTTTTAGAACTAGATCGCCCAGTGCGTTGACAGCTTGGTCCAAGTTTCATGAACTGGACCCGTTGCGCTGGATGGGCTCATTTGCATAAAGCGGAGATTTGTTAACTTTATGCAAATACAGATCCTCTCCAACTCGCTGCAACACTCCCATCATGCACTGGGCGACTGCTTCTCCTGCTTTCCATAGGAAATGAATGGAGGAGCACTCTCTGAATGGAGGAAACTCCAACACTCGGCCGACCAATCGTGTGACTTCATCACTCAGTCAGTGACAGACTTTTGCGTTTGTAGGGCTGGCCCTCTGCGGTCCAACAAAAAATGTCTCTCCAAGCCTTGATGGTTATTTTCTCAGACTTGACAAAAGTCATTTAGAGCCACCGAAGACATTCTACAACTGTTATCACAGGCTGAGTAGTACTGCCAATGGCGAGTAATTTGAACTTTATGTGTAAAAATGGGTGGAGTGCCCCTTAACAATACCTTTACACACAAAAAAAAAAAGGAAGTGCAGTGATGCATCATATCCATTTCAGAGGTGGTGATATCCAACAGAAGGGCCAGCTGTATTGGTCCGCTCTACACCTGTTCTCCACAGTCAGATGATATAGAACAGTCAGAGAGCAGGAATGGCTGCTCTGAGTGAAATCGAGTAAAATGAGACTGAGCTTCTCTGACTAAAGGAGCCCTCTCTCATTCTCTCTCCCTCTCTCTTTCTCTGAATGAGGGAAGCGGAGCCGGGCCAGGGTTGACCGCTCCCTCTGTTCCTCCTCACCTTCATTGTCCTCCCTTTATTCTCTCGCTAAACGCCGCTGACGGCATCACCGCTCACATGGATCCCCCCCCCTCTGTTCTCCTCGTCCCCAAAGACCCGGCGTGGCCACTGAACGACCGGCGCCGTCAAAAGAAAGAGGGAAAACAAAGTTCGGAAGTATTAGTGTTACTTCCCCTCATCTCCGGGGATACAAAGGGAGAATCAATAGTTTTTCATTAACCTGTCTTCCTCCCTGTAAACGAGTAGGTATGGCCTCGGGTGCCACAGTAAATGCTCTAGTGATAGTGTTGGGGGATGATATCGCTCTCTCTTTCACACTCACACACACATACAGTACACACTCGCCCAAACATACACATTAAATACCTGACATTCTCTCCCGAGCATTTCAACTCCCTTTCATTGTCATGTTGTTTGGAAAGAAGTAGTGTCAAACCAAACCAGTATAGCAAATGTGAAGTTTTAAACAAAGTTTACACATTCCAACCATACTAACATCATTAATTCAGGAACAAATACAAATGCTAACAAATAGATTTTCTTTATTTGACTTTGTATCCCTTCTCTACCACAACGATGCATAAAATGATGGCAGTAGACCTAGTACCTTTTTTTCATTGAGATCTGATTTCTCAGACCACATTCAGAGGTGGTCTGGGCCGCATATGGCCACATTCTTTTAGCAGTGTGTACGGGAATCCACATTAAGGACCGCCTACTCAACTGACATCCCGCTTGGATCCGCTGGGTCTCTCTGCTCCTCATTAAAATAGACAGACAGACGCGAGCGCTTGTCTGCCTCGTGGGTATTCTGTCATTACAACTGTGTTTTATTCAAATATATCTAATCCTACACATCTACAGACTATCAGACATAGGCAATCAAAGTGCATTATTATCATACTGTAGGAGATGTGTCGATGTTTTTGTTCCGGTGTTCTGCATAGAGCTGACAACCGCCCGCCCGCTCGCTCTCTCTCATCCCCGGCTCTCTGAAGCTCTCTAACCTGCTTGGCAGCGGTGTCGGTAGCACCAACACAATAACCTTGCTACTGACATTCATGTAATATTAAATCTCAACGTCTGCTGTGTTAGCCACGTGTTTAATTTCATATAGAGCGGTGAATTGAGATCTGATCACAAGTGGTCACTGGTGACGCCTGTGGAGATGCATTCTAATGCCAGGTGTGAACAGATGTACTTAGAGTATGTCTGTATATATCTAAGTATTTATATACTGCATATCAATTTAGTGTTATCCCTGCAGTTGTGGTCTTGACCGGTCTTGATCTTAAATCCAGAGCCCTCTTTGTCTGACACCGAGACAAGGCCGAGCAAAAATCCGGTCGATCCCTAGACGAGAACGAGACCTTCAAAAAGCCGTCTAGAGACCGGTCTCGAGACCAAGACCGATTTGGAGTACTACAATACTGTTTCCAAGAAACTTATACACATAAAGATTTGAAGTGGTGTTTTTGTGTGATTCTTTGTGGAGAAACTCAGTTTTACAGACCTGTCAATTAAATCAACTAATAAATTAGTCAACAAAATCGTATGAGTGTTAGTGGACTAAGAATTTCTTTAGTCGAGGATAGTCCTGTGGCAAAGTGACTTTGAACAGGTTACAGATGGGACTGAACCAAAATTAGTATCTGTTTTAGTGTCATGATTACAAGCCAAATTGTTGGTAGGGTTATTTTAGTTTTCCTGAAAGTTGGTTGTGATGTATTCATATCAATCCATGTGACTCTATGCCTCTGATCTATAGCCATTAAACCTAGATTGGATTTAGCAGCCTCTACACAGAGCTCTGTACTGTGTGTCGCTTTCTCATTGAGTACATTTTTCCTTCTGTCCCTGTCAGATCTACAGTATCTCACATCTCTGTCTCTCAACACAATGTAGCCAGTGTTTGGGTATGACCTTGCTCCTTGTACTCTGCCAACCTCCCCTCTGTAATAGATTAATCTCTTGTCTCCCATGTGGGCTTGCACACTTTGTCCCATGTGTTGCAAACACAAGGTGAGATATTCTTTGTTAATGTTGTTTGTTTCGCTCGAGGCTCTCCGAGGATCGGAGCTAGCGGCACGCGTTCGAGAACGGCATCTGTCGTACCCGAGCGTGGGGGAAGTGGTGCGTTTTGTTTGTGCGCACCTGCCGCAGTCGTTGCAGCTGGCGACGTCAATAAGTAGCCGTGATGATCGAGGTACAGCAGAATGGGTTTCATGTGGCTATGCATGGCCACCACGGCTTTTCTGTCATCTGCGTTGTAAGCATGTCTCTGCTGATACCATACATTGGGAGTGCTGAACAGGAAGGCCGGCCAGAGTCTGTTCCATCAAAGCAAGGAGAAAAAAAAAGAACACTATGATGAGAAGCCAAACGTGGAAGTGATGCAGAGGCTGAATAATTTCTCGCAGAGAACAACTGGTGAAATAATGAGTTCAAATTATCCAAGATGGAGAACTGATTCAGAGGAGGTGATTATCACAGCCAATGAAGGCTGAAATTGAGCAAGTGATTAGGAATGAATGCATTATTAATGCTTACACAAGTGTGTGCAATACAGGGAGTTATGCCGCTTGTACAAAGCGTTTCTCAGACCATGAAGGCAACCGCAACAACAAGGGATCAGGAAAACCTGCTTTGACATGAAGCCCACAAGTCAATAGAGTAAAAAAGCTGCACAGCCTTCAAATATTCTTTCAATATTCTGCCAATCGACTAGATTTTGAGAATAGAAAATAACCTTCGAATGAGGTTGGTGACCTGCCAAAGTGGCTGGTAGAGCAGACAGATTCACTGGCCGCATCCAAAATTTATCAGCATTTGGCTGGTGGCAATTTGCTGCCCTGAAGGAGAGATGAAGGCGGGACGGCTGCCATGGCGTCGCCTGGATCCAGATGGCCCAAGACAGAAGGGGATGGATGCAAGCACTTTATCAGCAGCCTATGTTCCATAAGCCACTCAAAGGCTCAAGTACAAACAAAGGCAAATATGTAGGTTTGCCAAAGTTTCACCATTCATTACACTCCATGCGCTGCTGCCCGTGTGACAATAGAATGCTGCCTGTTGAATGGTTGCATCGTGTTACTTTGTCTGCTGTCGAATTGTTGCCATGGGGAAGAAATTAACTTTAATTCAGAGGTACATTGTGCACCCTTGATTCCATTTTAGTGGCATTTTGGGAGATTTTTATTGAACAATAAAGGCAGAGCACACTGGCAAAAAACTCATTTGTACCGCTGATTTGTACCACTTTGTTTAATTTCAGTCATCACATGCTTCACTTATTTCTCACTGGTGGAAACTAGGAATGGTGTATAGCCTACAGAGGAGTTTGGGGCTGGTTTCCCACCACATCTACTGTTCTGTGGCCCATCTCTCATAACAATACTGGTCAGGTTTTTTTCATGTTTCATGTTGACACAGTTTTCAATTTTCTACATGGTGCAAAGATTTCTTGTAGCCTCAGGCTGTGATTTCTGATCAAAAGCTGCTTCATTTGCTCCCTGAAAACACTGGAAAGAATTTCACAGTCACAGGCTTCAATGATTCACGTACAGCGACCCAAAATTTGGACATGAATATTTGACATCTCAATAAGTACATTGAGAATAGATTTATATGCAGAGAGACCTTCTATTTATCTATCTGTTTTTGGTAATTTAACAAGCATTTTATGAACGGTCAAGGCAAGGCAAGTGTATTCATGTAGCACATTTCATACAAGAGGGAATTCAAAGTGCTTTTACATAATGCATAAAAGGGCATTTAAGATTAAACAAAATCTGAAATTGCGAAGTTAAACAGCACAGGAGAAATATAGGCCAAAATGCATCCTAAGGCTGGCTAAAATTTCTGTAAAATATAGTAAAAACAAATAGAAAACAGAAACATTTTTTCACATGTATTTAAATATAATATGATTAGAGGCAAATGTCAGATCAGTTCAAAGTTTGCTCCAATTATATGAAGCGCAGAAGAAATACACAGAAGAAAATGAGGAGCTGTACAATGCAAAAAGAGTGAACCATTTATTTTTCTTTTCGCCCTTGAGAGCCTTTTCATTTGACCACATTGTAAAAATATTCCATTACAAGGAAAGTCTTGCATTCCAAATCTTAGAGTACAGAGGTATTATCAGATAAATGTACTTAAACTATCAAAAATAAAAGTAGCCAACTATGTTTTGTTTATAACATCTTAATCAGCAAAGTAACTGGTAACTATAGCTGTTAAAGGAATAGTTTGGCATGTTTGTACGGCACTTTGTAGGCGGACGTTTTTCTGGCGTCTGGTAGTCACTTTCAGTCCAAAATGGTGGAAGCGTAGCTTTGCTGCTGGGCGCTGACGTTGCAATGGAACGACTGATTGGCTTTCACTTCTTATCAATCTTTTTCAAATCTTTCTAATGCTAAGCAAAGCTAACCATCTCCTGGCTTACGGTTAGCTTGCCTTAGCTCTGTATCTAAGCTAACCGTCTCCTGGCTGTTGCACAGATATGAGAGTGGTATTAATCTTCTCATTTAACTCTCAGAAAGAAAGAAAATAGGAACATTTCCCGAAATGTCCAGCTATTCCTTTAAATAGATGCAATGGATTAAAAATAGAACATTTCCCAATATTATTTGGAATAGATGTATAAAGTAGCAGAAATGGAAATTATACCTGAGTAAAGTAGACTACAAGTAGCCTAGCTACCACAAAATTGTCCTTAAGTACAGCACTTCAGTAAATGTTCCACTGCTGCCTACACAGTAGCCTATTCTTCCACTGTATGAAATGCAAGGAGCTGCTGTCTTTGTCAGTATTAGCTGTAGCTGTAATGTCCCTGAGACTACTTCCTGTATGTTTACAGTGCTTGGCGGTTAAAGTGACTCATGTTTCTATTTAAAATGTGTGATTTAATGCATGGTGGAGACCCAAGGAGTCTCCTTGTTTTTAAGATATTTTGGCAGTTAGAGGGGCGGGGCAGCCTGACTCAGCGGGGCATCTTCAGGGATCACATGCAGCAGCATGAACTCACCTCACAGCTCCCGGAGGGATGAAGCCTGTGTGAACCAGACTGCACATCAGTATGGGTAATCTGACTATAGCTCCAGTAATGCACCGTACCGCTCTGTGCAGCGCTGTGCCCCGGAGGATGCCCCCAAATAAGACGCCTGAGCGCAGGAAAACAAGCAAGGGCGTCTGCTTTACTGCGACTTATGCACGCCAGATTCAACCTTGCACGACTGATGCTGAGAAGCTGAAGGAGAACTGCAACCTCCGTCGCTTCACACACCCTCTGTGATCTTAACGCTAATTAGGAGTTCTTTGTTTGTATCAACTTGCATTTGGGATTTAGGCAGTCTGAGAAGTCTGCTGCAGATTTAACTGTCAGCACTTTGATCAAAGTGTTTAGAATGAATGAGGCCTCCTGTCTGAGCGAGCATGCTCTCGCTCCTTCCCAGCTAAGACAGGAGCCTAATTTGTGTTTTGTTTTGGTGAACCCTACAGCTGCTGACTCTCAACCAGCCGAAGAGCCTCACAGTAACGGGCTATTCTCGCTGATAAGGATGCTGCACATGCATCATTTTGAAATTGGATGGCCGTGTCCTTAGTTTGCCTTTATTTCCCCAGACACTTCTGTAATTGCCATTCCCAAAATGCTCTTTGATTACTGTTACCGTGTCGGGCAGCTATGTGCTATTGACTCCATGTCAGGAATCATTTGGCTCATTTACTCTGCAAAACAACACAATCCCATATTCCAGAGCACATCGTCAGCCTGTTGTTTTTGAAAGCATGAAGCGTATCTATCTCTGTTCTGATTTGATTGTGGCGATATGATACAGCGATGAAAGCTTATATCCATTTTTATATCTGTGTTTTGAACTTCATCTTTGTTATCGGGAGCGTGATTCTTCTTCTGTGAGTCTTGAATGGCGTGTTATCTCTGCTCTGTTAGACCTATTTCACTGCCGTTTGCACCACAAAGAAGCCCTAATCAATAGTGTACATTGTGTGTGTAATCACGTTTCTTGTAAAACATTGCCACGGCGCTGAAAAAGAGCTTTCCAAACCCAAATGTGGCAAATGGCCTCCTTAAGATTCTGTCAATACTCACTATGCACCTGTTAAAGTGTAAATCTGTGATTTCTGGCTTTGTTTTGCTTTCTGTTTCTGTGTGATTAGGCCCCTTATTACAGAGTTTGTCACAGGTGTTGCTGGGACGCGTGCCAGCATCGCTCATTGTCATGGAGACACATCGTCCACAAGCGCGTGGCGGGTTATCCTCGTTTATGAATGAGGGCGGACGAGCAGTACTTCAATCAATGCCACTAACGTCTCGGCTCATTTCTCTCTCCTCCTCTTCCTCCTCCTGCGGGTTCTCTCCTCTTCCTCCTCCTGCCGGTGTAGGATAACAGTAGCTTTGCTAATGCACACAGAGTAATCCAGCTATTGGCCATACTTCGACGAAGGTCTTATTTGGATTATGCTGTTTACACGTATCTTTGATACTGTGTACTTTGAGTCTCACTGTAAATAAACCAATTATTGGAGTATCACCGTCCATCCTTCCTCATTTGACTGTGTAGTGGTTACAGTACCTGTAACAAATATGAAATAAGTAAGAGGCATGCACTGTAATCTGTAAACATTCTGGCAATTTTACTTTTTGGCTTCGTGTTTCATAAAAGACTTAAGACCACATTCTCTAAATGCCTTAAGTGAGTCTAAACACGGTTACATTGTCAGTAAAGGCACGCATGCGATTCAAACTTTCTTAATTAGCTATAATGAGTGTAAAGACGCTACACCTTGATTAAGGTCATTCGGAAGCTCCACATTTAACTCTGAGGGTACACTTTTGCAAGCTACACAAGCCAAGTATGTCCGATGATGTAATTAGCAACCGTGTCTCCCAGAAATTATATTTATAATACTAATTTGCAGCAACAAATACATTGCATCGCCCATGGATTGTGCTTTTTATTAACATATTAAGGAAATGTTTTTAATGAATGCATCCGTAAGTCCTAAAATGTTCTTAAAGAACTGGACAACATTCACCGACAATGTAGTTTTCATCTGCTGTCCCTCCAACATCTGCTCTTGCAATACAATATCCACCTATAGTGGGTAAAGCCTATTTGTTTTTGGGCTTATGTTTAGGCATGTATAACCCTACACATGTACATCACTGCAGCAAGAGAAGAAGTTAAACCACTGGAGGTCAGCAAAAAACAAGATTTTCAAAGACTGCGGTATTGGTTAAATTGTAAAACTAGGGCTGTCAAAGTTAACACGATAATAACGCGTTAACGCAAATTTGTTTTAATGCCACTAGTTTCTTTAATGCATTTACGCAACTTATGATTTTTGGGTTGTAATGGGCTCAGTTTTAAAGCTAGAGTGAAGATACTGGTATCATAAGAAACTAGAAAAACCTGAAGAATCCATTGGTACCAACCATGTCATACTAGCCTGTCACAAAAGGGGTCATTTGACCTCTGACCTTAAGATATGTGAATGAAAATTGGTTCTATGGGTACCCACGAGTCTCCCCTTTACAGACATGCCCACTTTCTGATAATCACATGCAGTTTGGGGCAAGTCATAGTCAAGTCAGCACACTGACACACTGACAGCTGTTGCTGCCTGTTGGGCTTGAGTCTGCTATGTTATGATTTGAGCATATTTTTTATGGAGTTTTTGCACAATGCTTATTGTTTTGAATTGTTAATTGACCTCCAGTATTAAAAAGCAGCATATTTGTCCACTCCCATGTTGATAAAAGTATTAAATACTTGACAAATCTCCCTTTAAAGTACATTTTGAACAGATAAAAAAATGTGCTATTAATTTGCGATTGATCGCAATCAAATATTTTAATCGATTAACAGTCCTAAGTAAAATAGATAAAGTGACCTGAAGCACGAGACAGAACACACTGTCGTTGCTAACACTTAACTGAGACTTCTATCCTTCCCCAACGTTAACCAAAGTCATTTTGTCACCTGCACTTCCTGACCACATGAGGGACTCGGTATGTGACCTTTGGTCTCCGTGTTAAAGTCCTGTGCTTCGTATGGCCTCCTCTCTAGTACAGTATGACGTGGGGTACAAAAATGTATTATGTATTTGAAAACATATTTCCAATTAATATAACCCAGCCAACTATTGCCTAATTTCTCATGCCAAATAGCAAATGTTGTGTAATGGTGATGAGTACATGTGAAGCTTTTCCAGAACGGTGTCAAACAGCTGTTACTGTAACAGATAGATGAAGCCAACATTGTTACAGATTCCAGGTCTGAAACAGGGTTTATATAAACACCAGTAATTGTTGCCATTTATGACAGTAGAAAGTAATTATGATACCTTAATTTGATTAAGAAATTAAAAGAGTGTGTTGTTTCCATACTGCAGTAACAGCAGGTAAAGGAAATAAAAACCAACAATGCGTCAGTTCTACAAGGCCACCTCGTCAAACACAGATCCATGTTGTTTGAATAGAAGTCCTCATGTACAGTATATATAACTGTGTCTTTATCGATCCCTGCTGAAATAGGCCAGCAGCTGTTTGAAGTTCTTGTAACTGGGCATTTAACATAAGAATAAAAGGGCATTTTAACTGTGTTTGAAGTCATCATTAGCTTAATTCATCTAGAGCCAGGTTACCTGTGTAGCAGTCTGATCTCGGTAACCTCAGTTTGCATATGTGTTAATTTATTCATTTAACATTTGAGTGTCATAAAATTTAGCCTCTTGCAGTGTGCCTCTGTTAATTCTTAATACTGTAATGTGTGTGTGTGTGTAGTTGTTGCCAGCGCTCTAACACAGCCCCTGTGAAAAGAGCAGCGATGCATTTTATTCCAGAAGGGGGGCAACGCTCTGACCCCAGAGGGGAGCCGAGGCAGTGCAGGGTCAATCGAGATGTACCACCTCAGCTGCACAATCTGACAGACCTAATGAAGCTATTTGTAATGGTATTCTCTCCCTTCAGCCACGGCCCTGTTATCTGTGGCCAGGCAAGCTCGCTGGAGCAGGGCTGAGGCCAGCTCATCACTATACACCGTTCTCTCAGTGTCTGCTGGGCGCTGAACAAATGATCACATTAGGCTGACTGGATCGCGGCGGTGACATTAAGACTGTGTGTTACAATACCAGATCGATTATTTTGTAAAGAACATCGCTGTCAGCGTTATAATCAACACATCTATTCCTCCAGTCGGGAGTTTGGTAAATAACACCATATGGTGCATTCATTAAAACCAAACAAACAAAGTTAGATGTCTTGTAAAGAAATATTTTTCATTTTGGTTAATAAGCTTATTTGTTTTCTAGCTCAGAGTTAGATGAGAAGACTGATCTCTCATGTCTGTACAATAAATATGAAGCCACAGTGAGCATCTGATTAGCTTACCTTAGTGCAGGGACTGAAAACGTTGATATGATAGCACACAAGTAATAGTGGATTTCTCTTTTTAACATTTGAAACCAAATAGTCTCTTAAGTACTTTATTATAGTTATGAACACAGCTCATTGTACGTTTCTAAAAATCACAGGAAGTATTGAATGTCAACATTTCTAAACCTAAAATACATTTCATATCAGCCTCGTATCACGCTTGCAGAAACACACAGTGCCACGTGGTTAACGTTGTAAAATGATTGGCTAGGTTTAGGTAACAAAAATGACTTGGTTAAGGTTAGAAAAGAAATCATGTTTTGTGTTAAAATAATAAAGTAACAATGTAATGTATTGATGTAACAATGTAACATAACAACTAGGGCTGTCAAAGTTAATGCGATAATGATGCATTCATTTGTTTTAACAGCACTAATTTCTTTACGCATTAACGTAAACGCACGGTGGTGCAGTGGTTAGCACTGGCGCCTCACAGCTAGAGGGTTGCAGGTTCGAATCTGACTTGGGGCCCTTCTGTGTGGAGTTTGCATGTTCTCCCTGTGTTAGCGTGGGTTTTCTCCGGGTACTCCGGTTTCCTCCCACAGTCCAAAGACATGCATGTTAGGTTAATTGTTGACTCTAAATTGCCCATAGGTGTGAATGTGAGCGTGAATGGTTGTCTGTCTCTATGTGTCAGCCCTGCGATGGACTGGCGACCTGTCCAGGGTGTACCCCGCC